>JXSR01S008513.1:161678-176039 GCA_000969725.1 Ophiothrix spiculata
TTTGTACATTTGCTATGCATACATTAAATTTGCATAGCAAAATGCTTAGCAAAATGCAATGCATTTCTAAGTTTTATAGAGCAAAATAACTGCTATGCAAAATTTCAAACTGCTATGCAAGCATATATTTTGCATAGCACATGTTGCAATGCAAATTTTTTTACTGAATTCGTTCCCTGCTCATATGCACAAATTGAAAATCTGTTATCTTTCAAGATAGCAATACAAGAGCACCTCGATAAATAAGTATAACTCTCACTAAGCAAAGACAGCATTCCTGCATGCATGCAGTATTACTTAAGTTTCAAAATTCAAGTAAAAGGGTCATCATGAGTTGCACCACATCTATGACATTCAATACCAATTATTTGTTAATCAGAGCATTTTGAATGGTTATTAAGGCAAACATATATAATATAAGCGCTTTGTATAATATCCCTATCTTGGAAGTAAAGTGGAAGCAAAATGTTCGCGATGGTTTCTCGGACTCAGTGTTTTATAGGCAGCGGTAATTTTCATCCTGTAAAAAACATGCATTAGGCACGATTATCATGCATATTATTACACATGATGTTTATACAGTGATGATGAATACTGGCTGTTAACAGGGCAAGCAGCACCTCACCAAGCAGATTTGAGTGCAAAGAGTTTCAACAAATACCTTGAGTTTGTCTTCAATAGCTGAGATATCCCTGATCATGTCTTGATGTCGTCGTTGCAAGGATTCAACTCCGCGTAGGTCTTTACCAAGCTCCTCACTACACATACCATTCCTCTGTTATACAAGTCAAATATGTAATAAACAATACTAACAACAGTAGTAATAAGATGAAGAAAGTATATTTTGATTTTGCTTTGCTTTACTAAAATGTGAAGACAAGTTAATTCCTGGAGTCTTTAAAGGGTCAATCTCTCCTTTCAGAGAACGAGCTGGATTTAAAGTATGTTGGGATTGCATGCATTTCATTCTTTGTAATAATCTGTTTTTAACGATTACAACTATGTCAGTCATTACAAAATCGTATTAAGAAAGCTGACATATGTATTTGACTACTTCTGACTCATTGTTTTGTCAGTAATCCTGACCTTAATATCGATTAAAATAAAATTTCTCATTTTGAGACAACTGAACATCAAACCAGTGCCTAATTCTTAACACATACCTTTTCATTCAATCTTTCCTTCACTTCATCAATATCTCTGTTGAAAGCATGGATTTCTAACGCACCCTGTATCTTGTTGCGATAATCATGGAGGCCATTTTGAGACAACTGAACATCAAACCAGTGCCTCATTCTCAACACATACTGTAAACGCCAATATTTTCGCGCTCAGTAATTTTCGCGCTCAGCCAATTTTGGACCATTTCGCACGTTTTTATTTTCGCGCACATGAACATTAACATGAGTATGGAATTTCATTTGCAACAATACAATACACATTAATTTTCGCGGTGCATTTATTTTCACGCTAATCCCATTTTGCGCGAAAAGCGCGAAAATAAATGTAGCAAGAAAAATACCACTTATACAGTACCTTTTCATTCAGTCTTTCCTTCACTTCATCAATATCTCTGTTGAAAGCATGAACTTCTAACGCACCCTGTATCTTGTTGCGATAATCATGGAGGCCATTTTGCATTGCTTGCCAACTGATGGGTAAAACAGAACAGGTTAATTCGCACAAATAGTAATGTTGGGCTAAGTCCAATAAGCCTACAGAAGATGGAGGGGTACCACCATGAATAGAGATGAAGGACAGTATCAACTCTCACACATTTCTCTCACAACACAGCAAACTCTACAAGAAGCAGCATCAGTGGTTCGGTCACCAGTCACTCATCTAGCATTGAGAAAGATGGAAGTCTCCATCAAAACGTTCACAGTAAGTAAACATTCATGTTACTACTTAAATCAGATTAATGAACTTATTGAATATAGCAACAGGTCAATTTTGAAACCCTATATTGCAAGTCTCAGGACCTATCCAGGTCTCACATTTTTAGCACGTGGGTAGTTACCCAGTCAAAATGCAGTTACCATCCTGGCCATAAAATTGGAGGTACAATAACTCCATAAGTGACAATTAATATGGTGGCCTTTACCGCCATATCAGAATTAGGTACTGTAAGGGTTCCAAAATCAAAACCGATTACTTGGTCTCACCTGAAAGCTGAGATTTTGAGCTTTAAAATGACATCTTGCTTTTGGTTATTGGATGTTCGGTTGCAGAGTTACATCCATATTGGTAAAAGAAATCGGGCTGATTCAGAAAGCTATAGTTCTGAGAAAACTGAGTTTACCAACCATTTTTGAACTTGAATGGAGAGAGAGGGGATTCATATCTTGGCTTATAACATATTTTCCTTATGTTTTGGATGTTGGAACCTGATAAATATGATAGAATACACATCAAAAGTAACGTTTCTAATGAAATTAGAAATTCAACCTTGGACATGATGTTTGACTGTACTCAGCTTCAATGGCCTGTAATTCACAATGCCGACCTTACATTACCTAATGATATAGCTGGTCATGTATATGATTAACATATTATCAGAAAGAGTTCCAACTGCCCTTTTTACATCCTTTGTTTTGGTGTGACTGAATGATCTTTGCAAGTAAGGGGCGGCTTCAAAACTCAACCGGCGGTTACCTGTTGGTTCTGGCCGGTTCAACCAGAAAAAACAATAGGCAACCGCCAAGAACCGGCAGACAACTGCAGGTTGGGTTTTGAAGCCGCCCCTAAATGTCATGCATGGTTCTGTATAGCTATGGTTCTGTATAGCTTCAACATCTTTTGATAAAAAAATCTTACTTTTCTGTGATTTCCTCTTTTCTCTTCCCTACATCAATATTCTTTCCTTGACCTTGCCTGATCAATTTATCTCCAATATGATTGATTTGTTGTATCATAGAATCATCTACTGATTTATCCTGCAAAAAGATGACACAAATGTGTAAACGTAATCATGTGATGACTCATCCCGAAAAGGGGGACTTTGCGACACAACACTTTTCAAGAAACAGGTGAAAATAGGCAGCAAAATATAAAGAAAATAATAAGAATTTCCAGCAGATTTTCTGTTTTAAAATGTTATCGCCATGATCAATTTCAACAAGTAAGGTGTCACTTTAAAGCTTAGAAAATGCTGCAACAGATGAAAGAAAAAAATCAAAATTGATTTCATCTTCAAAGTCCCCCCTTTCGGGGTGAGCCATCACATATTTGTGCCCATAGCTAGGTCATATCTATGACCCAATCTTAAATTAGAAAATTACTTTATCTCCATCTGTTATTGAAGTGAGAGTTTACACCAGAGCTTATGAACATAGATTGAAGAAAAAAGTGCATTTCCCTTTGTGGAGCAACTGCATGGCAGGATGCATCTTCCTATCTTTGGTGTTCAACCTGTCAATACGACCTGAGTTAGGTGTAACAATTACACAAAAAGTAGACTGAAAGGTCATGCAAATCATTTTTTCAAATGAAAAGAACTTTAACATAATCCAGGGATGCAAGTCACTTAAGTAAAAATGTCTTAAAAATTACTTGAAAAGACCACTCTTCTTAATCTTTTATATAGGACAAAATTTCATGAAAACAAGATATTTTCAGTACAATTTCCTGAATTCAGGAAATTTCCTGAAAACTTACATCCCTGATAATCTAATGAAGCTTAATTATGCTATCTGTTCATTAGATTTTGCTTTATAAAATGAAACTATTTAATCTTGATTGATTGAAGACTCGGCCTATTCATACCTGAAATTGTAAATTTAATCTCCATTAAATTGTAATATTTGATCTTCATCAAACCTAAATGAAGACATATATAGAGAATAAAATTTCAAACCAGACATTGTACTTACAGTTCCAATATCATTGAGTTTCTTTTGTAATTCCAGACAATGTTCATAATCTCTACCAAGTTCTCCTGCAGACATCATTAGTTCCTGGAAAAAGAAAATTTAAGGACATTTCATTCCATTTTCTATGTTAAAGTTTATTCTAAGATATAGTATAAAACATCAAAACTTTTGTATTGTTCAATTTTGACTTCGTCCAGTTGCTTGTTCTGATTTTGCATCTGATGCATTGTTCAAGGGACACTATTAATCACCGGGCATTGAGGGTCATAGGTTCGAATCCATTGTGTGTAATGTCCTTAAATAAGCAAGAAATTTACCCTATTGTGCTCCTCTCCATCAAGGTGCCAAATGGGTACCGGCTTTCTTCAATGCTGGGAAGGTAACAGACTCGCGGGGAAGGAGGTGTGGCGATCCCCTCATCGCAGATATAAAAAATTGTGGAGCCTGGTTCAATCGCTTCGAAAGAGAGATGGGCACTTTGTCCTGTGAATACAGGTCGTCCTTATTATCTTTATTTTTTTGTTTGCTTTGCTCAGTTATAATAAAACGTTAGAAAAAGCAATTGCACATGGTGTTTTAATAGGCATTGCACCACCAACAATTTACTTATTTTCCTAAAGCTTCAAGGGTAAAAAGTTGACAATGTCTACAAAGACATTTTTGTGCATCTAATTTCTTAGGGTAAAATGCTTTCCTAGTCTTGTTCATGATGGTCTATTGAAAACAGCTTAGGTTTTAGATGTTTTTTAGGCTTGGCGTCCAAAGACATTTGTTCGGCTGAGTGACATTTGCTCTTGATATTCGCTCTGACTTATTCGCTAAAACAGAGAGGGAATATTGCTCTCATTGTGCGAACATTGTTTCAATCGATGAAAGCGAATGTCACTCGCGCATGTTGTAGTGTTATGATTACTGAATAAACAAACCCAAGAATATTTGGAGCGAGTTTTACTCAAATTCAATCTGAAGTGTAGCGAATGTTGTGAAATTTGTTAAGCGAATGTCGCTTCCCGTTGGAGCGAAGTTTTCTTGGTAGGGTTAACAAATGTCACTCGGGCGAGCGAATGTCTTTGGACGCCAAGCCTTAGAACCTCTATTGACAAAAACATTTTTTGTGGACAATTGAATACGCCAGAATAAGATCATCCGAACTCCAATAGCTCCCTTCTGTTATGTAAAATATAAATGCATATAAATCTCTAAAAATGCTTTCAAATCACTAGAAAGCATTTCCATGTCTATATCCCAATCATAGTGTCACATTTGACCTTGTAGTTGACTTTGTTAGACATTGTTAGATAATTTTCCTAGCATATAGCTGCAGAGGGGAGCTCATATGGAGTTGGGATGTTCTTGTAATGGCTGTTTAAATATAACAACTATGCACTATAACAATTATCTAACAATGTCTAAACAAGTCAACTACAAGGTAAAATGTGACAATATGATTAGGATATTAACATGGGAATGCTATTTTACTGATGTGAAAGCATTTTCAGAAATTTGTATGTATTTATATTTTAAAAATATAATTAACAGAAGGGAGCTATTGGAGTTGGGATGTTTTTATTCTGGCGTTTTCAATTGCTAATCCTATTTCAATGACACTGACCTTTTCTCTGATCCAAGCTTCAGCCTTTTCTGCTTGTCTATTAAACTCTAACAAGTCTCTGACCTCTTCCAAATGTTTGCTCTTTTTCTCTGATGCCTCTCTCAGTTTTTGCCAATGATTTAACAGATCAGACTGACAGTTGTTAATATCTGCTACATCTTGATGCTGCTTGTGAACTAGCTCTTCACTTGTCTGAAATAAACACATTCGTTTGATTTCATTTTTGCGGGAACTATAAATCTACTGGTTGAGGTACAAAAGCTTCACACTTAGAATGTAAAAATATAGTGGGAATTAAATGTGTATAGGTTGCAAACTTAGTACCACAATGAAATCTTTTTTTATTGTTATCTTGTTTGCAAGAAAATACAAAGTATAATATGAAGCTTCATATTTAAATGTTAGAGAATTTTTGGGCTTAGTATAGGTTTCAAATTTAGCATCAGAATATAATCATTTTGTTTGGTCAGTTGATAATCTCAAATATTTATCAGAGTTAAGAAATTTGACTGTAAATGTCTGCTTAGATAATAAGCAGTCATTTACAGTAGATTTCCAAGGACCTTAGTGGAAAAGAACTTGTGTTTCTGAAACCCTGTTTGTCTTGAAACTATTTGAAGTTTGTTTGTAGTGCTTGATTGAAAGCAACAATGACTAGTGACCCGTTACAACAAGATCAATCATCAATCAATCAATCAATCAATCAATCAGCTATTGGCTTAGTGTTCTAACATCTTATTTGAAACAGCAAAGAGGACATGCAGTAATATATGAGCCTACGAGTTACACTTGTTCTATCCTTCAATATAGAACAGAACTTAATTGATATTCACCAACAACAGGTATATATATGAGGTTTGTATCATTGAACTTGCAAGTCATCAAAAAGGTCTGTGAATTTTAAGTAAGGATTCCTTGAGCTGCACATGTAGTAAAACTAGTATGCTTGATCAATACATTATCTCTCATATTATACCCCTGTAAACACAGATGTGAAATGTATTTATACATTCTTTATGCTGGGGAGGTAACATCAGTGAAACATGTATAGCAAACCCTAGCTCTCAGTAATATATAACAATACTTTAGTTTGGCCAAATCACTTTAAAAAAAGAGAGATGACCACCCGATCTAGGTATGAAAGCTCTGACTGTAAACTTATGAACACACAAAAAAACTTACTCTCTGTACAGCCACAATGAGTTCTTCGTTAGCAAGGATTTCTGCCTCAAATGCTTGGTGTTTTTGCAGCTTCTTCATCTTGTCTTGTAGGTTCATCTCTTGTAAGGTGTCATCACCCATGATCTTCATCTTCTCATCAATCCAAGACTTGGCCTACAAAACAAGTAAAACATATATATAAGTGACAAGGTTAATAGTGCACTGTGTTTATCTCATTTTGTAATCCTATTTAGCATATGTGTTCTTTACAAAGGTTTACCAATAGTTGTTAAAACACAAATTGGTTTCTCAAAATTAAACCAATGTGTTGAATAAATGAACAGGAACCAATGGATTGTAAATTTGTAAAAGAAATTAAGTTAGAAGTCCAAGAATATACCCTAAATATTGCTGAAGGATCTAAGTGGAAACAGAATAAATATAAACTTGTTATTTATCCATTTTAATATGTCAGGATCCAGAGTTCATTCTCACTTGGATCCTTTCAATATGTGCAATAAAGCGCAAAACAGAGTAAAATAAAGTGATATACAAGGAGTAGCTGTATGCGGAAAAATTACGTTATGTTGTGTAGCAATATATTATTATGAAGTTGTACTGCAAAGTATATAAAACGCGCGGTAACAACTACGCACAAACACATAGCGTCATCGGGAGGACAACAAAGGAGGGACAAAGAAAAAGCACAAGCGTGGGGGAAGCAGGAAAAAAGGCGGTAGGAGGACCGCTCCTCAGTGCAGGTTTGCCTGCAAGACTTAGACAGGAAAGAAAATCAGAAGAATATCTTTCATTCCAAAATGAAAGCCATATATATCCATTTCATTCCTGGCCTAGGACATTTTTCTCACCTCTGACACATTCCTGTTGAATTGTGCATACTGTTTGGTTGTTGTAAGTTTCTCCCTCCTCTCATCTGATGAATCCTTCACTTTGGCTCGTCTGAATGTGATAAAAATAATAAGAATCATCAGTAGAGATAATTTCCTAATATGGAACAGCATTATCTCTGTATCCTGGAATTGCACAGAACACTGAACAACAATTGTAAAATGGCTGAAGTGTATGAACAAATGGTGTGCAAGAGATTGAAGTCATGAGTTCGTCACCAACTATACTTTGATCAACACCAAATAGGCGGGCCACTTCACACCGTGAATTGATACAGATAAGCGTGTGTGTAGCTGGACACAGCATAATTGCAGGAGACGTAGCGCGCGTTGCACGTGGGACTCGCCCATCAGTGTCCACGGCAAGCGTGTAACTGGGATTATGTTTACTTGCGGATGAAGAAAAGCCTCATAATTCCCGCCTATTTAGTGTTGATCAAAGTATACCATACTTAGAATGCACACAGAAATCAATGGGTGACACTTTTTGCTTCATACTTCATCATTGATCTGAACAACACAGAGTGAGATTAGACTGTGACTAGTGACAAAATGATTTCCAGACCTTCAGTCAAATCCTTTCAAAATGCAGTGATGTGAGTTATAGTGTATTCGTACATGTGCTAGCTCAATATTTGAAAATCGTCCTTACTGATCACTCCTAATAGCACAGATTTGTATATATGAGCACTGAAAAGGCTCGGACCTTTTATAAATTGTCATAATTTTCATAACAATAAATGTTGTGTCTGACCATTATGCCTGACCATAATCGAAACGAAACTCTTTCTGATTTTACTCAATAATTTCAAATTGGCAAAAATGGTTTTATTAAAACATGTTTGTTAGCTAATAATTTTTATCTTTTTATTGGAATGAAGCTGTAGATCAGATGTTGCTCCTGTATGCAAAGACATTCTGCATTAATTCACTTAGATAAGGGCTACAAAAACACACAGACACACGTCCACACTGTGTGAATATCTGAATAATTATCTGAATAAAATATTTTATGAAGGAGACATAATAGGTTGAAATAAGTCATTTGCATTTTAAATTTAGTTTTTTACTATACAAAGTTTGCTATTATTGACATAGTTAAATTTCCTACAAATCAAATCTGTATGGTTTGTATGAGAGACAGCATGCAACAAGGCAACAAGACTGAAAATGAACTACCCACATATTGAGTGGCTGTTAGACAACATTCATGTTAAAAGATCAAATTGCAATATCGTGCATGATGATATGTTTGTTTAGAATAATTTGTTGCATTCTAATATTCACGATTTGTAGCAAATTTAATGATTTCAATAATAGTTTTTTTCCATACCTCTGAAGCACTTGGTTTAACTTCTTCTTAATATTGTCAGCATCAAAATTCCCCTTAGAAATGATCTTCTCACCATAATCTTTCAGAAGTTTTGTCTGCAAGAGAGAAGTGTGTGGTGTTGAAGTTTTAAAACATACCGATATTGTTGAGAAATTTCTCTGAAATTTTTTCTTGAATGAACGTCAAATTATGACAATTCTCAAGTCTATGATTTGAAGGGGGATTTTAATTTTCACCATAGAGTCAATGTCTTGAAATATTACTGAAAAGTGATCAAATTTGGTGAGGACAAAATTTAGTGAATTTCAATTTATCATCAATTTCACTGCAGGATTTCATTTCACTTATTCAGAAAATTTTACATTAGTTTTGATGGTAAATAAAATTTTAGCAAGGATTTAATCTAGCGAAATTGCAGTCTAGTGAAATATGCCAAATTAAATACTAAGCAAAAATCAGTCACTTTAAAGTATTAGATTAGGTACATCATTAATAATTCTATAATTAGGCAAAGACAATAGCCAGTGCATGCACAATATGTCAATTTATACACCTCTGAAAATCAGGATAAATCTCACAAAGTATACAATGCTATGAACACATTCATATTCATCAATCCAACAAGTTATGAATCTACTGACAACTGATTATGCTTGTAAGTTGATACTCACTTTTTCCTCTTGAGTTGCCAGTAATTTCTCAAACGCTTCATGCTTCTTGATGTGACCATCAATCTCTTCCACAGAGGAACCAAAGCCACTACCTGACAGATAAACCTGTATGGAAAACAATTAATAAGACATTTTTAACAATATGCCTGTTGTAAATACACATACTAAATATATCAGAAATGCACTGTCCACTACTGGCAGTTTTATCCATCTTGGATCTTTCAACCATCAACATAAATATATATAATAAAATATCATAAAAGTCCACTTACTACTCAATGGGATAGACCTTACAGGCATAATTTGTTGGAAAGGAGAGTCCACTTGAAAGGTCATAAAATTACTATTAGTATTTGTAATCATCTCTGGTTTGATGCCACAATCAACTCCATAACATTGTTTCAGAAATCTGCTAGATTGCGTATACCACCTGACGTGATGGAGTCAGCAGCTTTGAGACTGCTGTGAGCATAAATATTTTTACGCACAGCCAATTTTTGAATCATTTCGCACCTTATTTTCATGCACAAAAGAATTTTAATGTGTGTGAACTATCAAAATTTTTTGTAAAGCATTTATTTTTACACAAACTAAATCACCAACTATACCTGGATAAAGTCAAGGTGCGATAACAACAACTCTCATTGTGAATGTGTTACCTTCTCTAAATTAGACCTTGAAACTCTAAGACAAAGGACAACTTGTGCATATCTCGCAATGCATTTTATACAAATGTTGAATGCTCATGAGGGCAATGGTAAAAATTATATACCTCATATATAGATTCCTGTCCTCTGATTGGTTAAAAGTGCGGGCTTGGATTTAACTAGGCTCGGGGCATATTATTCACTAGGCCCGCTCAATACATTTTGCGCCCTATACAGCGCGGTCAACATCGTAAATCATTTTCGGTTCTCTTTTAACCAACCACATGACAAAAATCTATAAATTCGGTATATAAAACGAATGTTGACTGCTTTTTGTTCGGGGCATTCGCTTCGGGCATATTCATGGTTTTGAGATCACCTCGGGAAAATAATTTAAACCATGCCACTCAAAGCAGTCAGTATTTGTATATTATTGCCCCGAAGTGATCATGAGACTATATACTATTTCCCAAGACCAAAGGTCAAGGGATATAGTATGATAGTCTCAAGTTCACTGAGGGGAAATAGTTTCTACTATTGCCAGAATGAAAGAGCAGTCAATATTTGTTTTATATCCGATTTTGTTTGATTTTGTTTGAGAGGGCAATAGTAACTTACTATTTTGACCAGCTCAAATTATACCAAACGGTATATAATACTTTAATTGTATCCTGCTTGATTAATTGCCTGACATGCTACTCTGCACAAAAGTGGTTATAGAGATGCTGGTCACCCTATTAAAGATGCAGGATAGTCAAAGTACCAAATATTGGTGTAAAATAATCAGATGCATTTTGGGATATGTGTCTTTGATCAAGTTCTTACCTCTTGTTGGTTGCTCAGTGTTTCTAGTTGTTTTGCATCCCTCATGAATATTTGCTGTTCAAACACCTGAGCCAGATGGTCATTCTTTTCTTGCCAGTTGGTGTGCAATTCTTCACGAGCATGCAACACTGCTTCCAGTTTTTCTTGAATCTGACGGCAATAAAATAAAAGGTACCATTAGTGCTGCAATGCGGTGTAGTGGGAACTTATTTAGTACCTGACATTCGTTAGGTCTCAAGATTTTTGTATCAAATTTCACCTAGTAAAGATCCAACTATTTTATGCATACAGAACTGAGGTGTCAAGCTTCAGTGTTTGAACCAGGTACAATGTGCGCTGGAATACACTATTTCTCTTTTTGGCAATGGTGTAGTTTGGGACCCTGCTCATAATAAGGAACAAAACAGTTTCTATCGTTTTAAAATTTTAAAAAATTATTCTAAATCATCAAGGTTTTCAATAAATCCCATATCAAGTTTATCCATCAAGCTAAACTTACCATAAAAGCGATTTTACCTTCATTTTGAGTTCCGAAAGTCCAGACTTTCACGATTGTCTCAATCGTGTGTATTTGATCACCGCGTAATTTAACGCAACATTCAACCAACCAGAGATCGCTTTAAGATCCCGGCGCAATGAATAACTTACCCCGCGACTGTTTCACTGAAATGTTCGGCAGTGTGCAATCATCAAAAATGGCCAATCACAGCTTTATTTTTGCTTCAAAATCTCACTCTTTTATGAAAACTCAGCAATCTTTCAGACATTTAAACAACATTTTGGATCAACAGAAACAGAGCTTCGTCAATACAGGTGAGTTTTCTGAAATTTGCAAGCATTTTCAGTGGTGTTTGGAGACAAACGTTGGTAATTATCTATGCATGTGAAACATTGCATAGATATTGTTTTCCTGTTGGTGTAGTCTTCCTCTTCTCCTCCTCCTTCTCCATAAGAGTTTTATAAAATCACCTCTAACTACAAAACTACATACGCCCCCCAATGACCAAACTTAGCACACATGTGGCCCATATGACTAGAGGTAGTGCCTTTGGGTAGTTTTAAGCCCAAGGCCCCAATTATAAAATCACCTCTAGTGACCAAACTATAAAAGGTAGACGGACCAAACTTGGTACACATGTGGCCCATGACTAGAGGTAGTGCCTTTTGGTATTCTTAGGCCCAAGGTCCCATAGGCCCAAGGTCCCAAGGTCATGGGCCCCAGGGGCCCAAATATATATTTCTAAAATCACCTCTAGTGACCACATTATAAAAGGTACAAAAGACCAAACTTGGTACACATGTGGCCCATGGCTAGAGGTAGTGCCTTTGGGTAGTTTTAAGCCAAGGGGCCCAAGGCCTTGGGCCCCAGGGGCCCAAATGTATATGCCCAAATGTATATTTATAAAATCACCTCTAGTGACCAAACTATAAAAGGTAGACGGACCAAACTTGGTACACATGTGGCCCATGGCTAGAGGTAGTGCGTTTTGGTAGTCTTAAGCTCGGGGCCTAAAGCTTTGGGGCCCCAGGGGCCCAAATGTATATTTATAAAATCACCTCTAGTGACCAAACTATAAAAGGTAGACGGACTAAACTTGGTACACATATGTGGCCCATGACTAGAGGTAGTGCGTTTTGGTATTCTTAGGCCCAAGGACCTGAGGTATTGGGCCCCAGGGGCCCAAATGTATATTTTTAAAATCACCATTAGTGACCAAATTATAAAAGGTAAAAGGACTAAACTTGGTACACATATGTGGCCCATGACTAGAGGTAGTGCCTTTTGGTAGTCTTAGGCCTAAAGGACCATGGTCTTGGGCAACAAAACCCTTATTTGTGTGTATAGAATCACCTCTAGCGACCAAAGTATATAATGTCACTTATAGTGCTCACCAAAACTACAGTAGCCCCAAGGATGCATTATGGATACCTTGTAGCTCCTTGTGACTTAAAGAAATGCCTTTGCATTGTCTTGGCCCTAAAATGGCCTTTTGTGTCCCTTGGGGCCAGCACATGCATAGATGTTCTGGAGTTGTCTAGTTTTAGTACTTTTTACGATTGTTTTAACCATGTTGTTTTACCCCATAATTTCCCTCATTATTCAAAGAACTGCCCACCTTCCGAAATATTAACCTTGTTGTGTAGATAACATTTTAACCATTTTAGCTTCTTTGGTTCATTAAGCTTGATGAGTAGTGACTTTTGTTCCTTATTATGAACAGGGTCTTAAACTACACCATTACCCTCTTTTTGCAGATATAGTATATTTTATCCAGATCCGAATGCCTGAGTATCAGGATTCTGCTTGCTAAAATGTGATAACTGTTACAGATAGTTGGGAAAGGTGTGAAATTATTACATACCTCTTCCTTGGCATAGTGGTTCTGTTCTACCAGCATCTCACCAGCCTGAACCAAAGAAGCAAAATTATCTTCCCTTGTATCAATTTCCACACGATGTTGCTGATGCTGGCTACGGGCATTGGTGGCGCTGGTCACATCACGAATGGTCTCTTCAAATGACATTTCTGCCGTTGTTTCACTAGCCCAGTTGATTAGATCACGGCACTGAAATGATAAAAGATCAATATTAATAAGGGGCCATTTCAAAACTCAAACTAGCGGCTGACAGCCTTGAACCGCCAATCTGGGCGGTTGCCACTGTTCAAAACAACAGCAACCAGGCAGAAACAGCGGTTCCGATTGACTTTTGAAGTGCTCCCTATACTGGGGTGTGAGAGACCAGTTGACAAAAGCGAGGAAAAACGTCGTAAAGTTGGGGTAAAAGGTCAAAAATGGGCTGAAAATGAATGAAAAAGCTAAAATTTTAGCTCATGAACATTTAAAAAAAGAGGAAATCAGCTGAAAAGAGGAACTCTCACACCCCTGCCTATAATGTGAAGCTTATGTTCCCTTATAGTATCATCATTTGGTATATTCATTCATATCATGTTTTGACTTCAGTGTTGCTATGTTTTAGCCATAATGCTTACACAGCTAGGAGCTGCAGTGTGACCAAATATGCAAAACAAAAATTAAACGTTGAGTTGCCCTTTTGGGAAAAAAATTAAAGTTGGGTCAGTCAGTCAGGATTCTTTTTTTTAAACTTTTCCTGAAGGAGATTTTGACCTGCAAAATCTCTATAAACAATGCATGTTATAGTCATATGACGACATAGCAAGATCAATTTTCTGTTATTTCCGACATTACACCAAAGATTTATTAATGTAACACATATTATTTGATCACCGCGTAATTTAACGCAACATTCAACCAACCAGAGATCGCTTTAAGATCCCGGCGCAATGAATAACTTACCCCGCGACTGTTTCA
>JXSR01S008517.1:0-11814 GCA_000969725.1 Ophiothrix spiculata
TAGAAATTCTGAAAAAAGCAATTTTGACTTACGTATAGCCCACACCTAATGACATACTTTTTAGTGCTTTGGTATTTTAATACAAGCTATTAAAATAGCTTGTATTGAATCTATAGATTTGACCCTGGTTTAGCTTACATGACTTAACACAAGGACTTGAGTCCTATCCATAATAGAGGTTATCCGTGTTTTGGATAAGCGGCCATCTTTGCGGGAATGCTATACAATATTCAGACCATTCAGGAGAGCAGCACCAGGAACGTCATGCACGTTAGCATATTAACTGCTTTAAAATAGCCCGCCAGATTCAGGGTCATTGATTGAATAAAGATTACTAAGGGAATGACCTCTTTTGTTTGCGATCACGCATGAGTGAAGTGGATACTCTCTTTTCAGATAATTCACACATATTGATCATATGATTACCTTGGAAAATGGGAAGTATTTACTACTTGAGAATGACAAGTTGTTACATAAGAGATGTCAAAATTTGTAAATTTATAAAGAGAAATCTTATATATGTGTAACCCAGCCCTCCACGCTGTGGAGGGCTAGGCAACAATGTACTGACTGAGCTATGTTTAGATGTCTGTAATTACAAATCGAATATCTGTAATTTCTTACGACTGAGCGGAGATAAATAAAGTGCAACAAACATATTTTCAATGGAGTGTACTTTGTCGTTTTTAAAACACTTATAAATGATTTTGTGCATATTACCCACATTGACATGATTATTTAGTCACTAACATATCAAAAGAGAAAACATTCTAGAAATCTATAGGTGTGGGCTATGCATAAGTCAAAATTGTTTTTTTCATAATTTCTTTCTGTCAACAGTTTTTATGCATTGCAGCTGATCTATCTCAACATGAAATGGCAAATATGCCCAAAAATGGGTCGAAGAAAAAAGTATGCTGCGCCCTCTTGTGACCATATATTTCAGTGAAATTCTTGTTTATTGTACAAAAATAGTTACTTAATTCTCAATTCCTGATCTTTTTGGTTTGTTAATGGGTCAATATTTATCAAATGGAGTCCAAGGAACACAAATATGAAGATTTTGTAAACTCTAGTCATTTTGTATTTCTGAAAATTGATGTTTTTGGTCAAAATTCCAAGCGAGGGCGCTTTTTGTTATTATGCACAATTTGTACAACTTTGAATTAAAGTATGCAGATGTTAAGATACTCTGATGTTTAATTTACCCAAGAAATTTGAGCCTTTTTCTGTAATTAGTTTAATCGTAGTATCCATTTGAACGTTATTTTAATGTTCCTATACATTTGTACAGGGAGAAGTTTGTTGACCCCTATGCTTTTACATAGGGTTATTAATGACGTATTTAAACAACTCTAACTGAAAAACTAAATTAGATAGAAGGCTCAAATTTTGTGAGCAGATCAAACTTGATAACGCCTTAGCAACTGTCACCTTAAAATTAGTAAAAGCATTTTCTGTAGCGCATAATCATTAAAAGCTCCCTCACACACAATTTTTAAGGAAAACATCCTTTTTTACAACGACGAAATGTCAAAGTGTCATGAAAACTCATAACATAGATTTTATACCTTATTTACACATATTTAAAAGACATTAAAATTGCTTCACAATGCAAAAGATTTTTAGATTCAAAGCATGCTTTTTTATCAATTGTAAGAATCTAAGAATCAACTCCTGCTTTTTTATCAATGTAAGAATCTAAGAATCAACTCCTGGCTGTAATACACAGTACACAGAAATTTACTATATGACGACACACTGACACTAGAGAGTGCGGCACACTTTTTTCTTTGACCCATAGCCAAAACTTTTGTCATTTTAAGTTGAGATAGGTCAAGTGCAATCCAAAAAAAAATGTTGACAAGGCAAACTGAAAAATTATGGTACCCATTTATAGCCCACTCCTAAAGTACTAGAAATAAAAAATAGGGACATTTTTGTGAAAACAGCAATGTTGACTCCAATGAAAATGTGTTACAGTCGCGCTTTGTTTATCTTCTCTCGATCATGAAAAATTACCCACAATGTACACTGATTCAGAAATCAGTGTGCAGTGTAATTTGTGAAAGGGCTAAGATTTCATTAAAAAAAAAAAACCTGGCCAAACGGGGACTTAATTGAACCCTAGACCTCCTGCATGCTTGGCAAGTGCTCTATCCACCGAGCTATCCCTCAGATAAACCAAGCGTTTTAACATGTGCTGATGTGCAATTTGTCTATCTGAGTCTAGTCTTTTATTTGAGTACCATTATCTTTTTACAGGATCTTATGGCCAGATTAGCACAGCAACTACCAGCCGACCCAGTGCCTTACATGATCAAAGTTTTGAATAAGTTTGATGAAAAAGCCAAGAAACCGGTAAGTCAAGATATATGAAAATGTATGTTGTAATTTTGCAATATATGTACTATTCATCTCATCAAGAAATTAAAGCTGGTTTTAGAGTGTCTGTTGTAGCTGCAGCATGGCCAATGTGACATCAAAAATTTCAAGTGCGCAATCTTGTCTTTGTCCTTGGAAACTTTTGCAGCAAGCATGAGAAGCTGATTTGTTTTCTTGTTGTGGGCAATTCCACAGTTAGTAACGTTACATTTTTAGCAAAACCACATACCTTAATTCTCTCTAACAGCATAATGCATGCATGTTAAATACTAGTTTTGTTATCATAGATACACCCTCCCTAGGGCTACAATTCAGCAAAAAGAGAAAATATTTCAACGATCTCAAAAGGTAGTTATGGAGCCATTAATGTTTGGTTAGTAACGTTACAAAAAAAGGACACGGGTGGAAAATGCATGTTTTCAAATAAGAAGCCTGCTCAAAGGGAATTTATATGAAGCAAAATGTTAAATTTATCTTATTACTGAGACTCGATAGTAAATAATTAGCAAGTATTTTTTACATTCAGGCTGCATACTTTCAAACAAGAACAAAAAAGCATGGTTTAATAGTAACGTTACGGTTAACGTTACATTTTGTCCACAAAAATTACATCAACTTTGTACATCAAGATTTCAAAATCGGACTACACATTTAACAAAAATGGTTGTTAATTACAAAGTTTGAACCTATTTCATTGTAATTTGATTTATAAATGCCATCATTACACTATTTTAGTGAGAGAAAATGATGGTCAAAGTTTTGTACTTTTTTCCATGAAAGAAGTGAAATTTTCCCAAAAATCAGCTTTTTTGAAAAAAAATAATATCAAACATGTCAAACAAGTTGTTATAAGACCACTTAAATGAAAGAGGCTTTAGTTACCTTTAATTTGATACCAAATATATGATTGTGGGATCCTTAATTTTAAAATTATTTGCAAAAATGTACTTTTTGTTGATGTCCTACTAATTATGGAATAGCGCTTGTGATGATATGGTGTTCTCAATTAAATTTGTTGGTGGGCCATTAAGGACAGATGCCAGATCAAAAATTCATCTTGGAGGGCCAAATTAAGACCTTTTTCAATGCTTTTCCTATATGCTTCTGTATACCAGAGGCGATCGAAGGGCCAAATATAAGTAGTTCGCGGTATGGATTTGGCCCGCAGGCCGCTATTTGAAAAGGCCTGATTTAGGGCCTACCGTGTAGTAGTGGTTGCAAGGACACATGGTTTGGAGTTGATTAAATTCAACTTTTCATGTGACAGACCATCAATTTGAGCAATATATGCTATTCATACACTCCGCGTGTGCTGCGCATGTCACCTAACCAATCAGGACGCAAGAATATAAAGTACGCGGAGTGCAGTGGATTTTCACAATGCACTGCGCTTGTTGCGTTCCTGTTTGCGTGGCGGGCGTTTAGTGCGTATGAATGTTTCATTGTTTTTGTCGGGTGATTATTTATTTAGTTTAGAGAAGTTTTGGATTTTGATAGTCCTATTTCTTTACACAAAAGATACAATATTATTTTTCTGTCGTGTATGAATTAGATTAATAAATTTGCATTCCATAATGCTCGTAAAATGAGTCAAAATCAATGCACTTGCGGTAAATTTTGATAGCTGTCCAATGCACTCGGCCCCTACGGGCCTCGTGAATTGGACGCATCAAAATTGACTGCGCGTGCATTGATTTTGTCTCATTTCACTCGCGTATGAAATGCGCATTTATTAACCTATAAATATGTCATGCTACATCACAACAGCTCAAAATTGGAAAATCTTGGCCATCTGTCTTAGATACCAACAACAACCATGACTGGAGCTCTGAAATGACCTTAACAGATAACCCATAGAAAGTAAGCAATTGCTTAGATGCTATGTCAAAGCAATCATATTTTGCAAATTTTATTCTAGTTCTCAAACACCTTGCACAACTGTTTGTGTATTGTGAAATTTGAAAATTGCCACCCAAATTTAAAATTGTAAATTTAATTGTTTTTGCCAGTGTTAAGTAAAGATATATAAAACAATACTACTGTTCACAGCCGGTTCACCAAAATACTGTTTGGTACAAAGAAGGTGTGTGTACTTTCAGTTATCATACATTACAAGTTGGCAGAAAATCCAAATACTTCAAATAATTTAATTCCCATGTCAGAATAAAAATAATGCTGAGTCTGGGCAGTCCCATTCAGGAGGTGCCTCATACATGTATGGAAGGCTCAAAAGTCACCCATTTTCAGCAACGTTGTTACCCATAAACCCTATATCTTATACAGTTGCATGTCCTCTAACCCAAAGACCTCAGATATTTCTATATTTTTCTCTCATAAAATGCCCAAAGTATCATTCTCCCACTCATTGACCCCTATTTTTAAGACTGTGTTCTCACCAAATGCCCCAGCCTGTGAGAGTGTGAGCCTTGTACCTGTATCCATTTGATATTGCACTGCCCGTGGTCTGGTATCTCAACTCTGAATCTATGTATATTTTTTTTCTCCTTCTCATTCATCACATGAATTGCATATTTGTGTCTGACATTGTTAACAGGGGGCATCAGCAACACCACCCAAGAAATCTTCCACATGGACTGCTGCATGTAAGTACCAATACAGGGTGTAACAAAAGTTATCTCACCATGAAAAATTACCACTATTGGTTATATTGGCAAATTCTTGTATTTTAAAAAAGAAGATGAATGTTGGATCTAATCTTACCATTCAATTAATATTTTTAAAATTCTTAGGCCACAATTCCTGAGACCCAACAATTCCCTTTAGGCTTCAAAAGCTTTTTCAGCAACTTCTCACATAAGCTTTTTTGTTAAAACTCACAGCCAATTGCCCTAAGCAAGTTATGTTTTATTTGCACCCTAAATATAATTATGAAGAGATCTGAAAACCATCAGATGGCAAAACCTACATGTTAGGCTTACTTATTTTGGTGTATCCTTAATAATGTGATGTGAATCATTGGAGACATATAATGGAAAATGAGTATGTTGTAGGTTTTACAATATGAGATTAATTTTCCCAGATTACAACATAATTTTTGGAATTAACAAATTCTAAGCTTGCATAATGATCTGACGCATGTTCAAATGCATGGGCTGTTGACCAGACCCTGGTCAGTTTGGCTAAAAAGCTAACTAAAGCAAATTGGAAACTGGAAATATTTTATAAAATGTCATTAATTGTTGCTGTAATGTGACCAGTAGGTAAGAAGAAAGACTGCAAGTCCTGTTTTTACTGAAAACAATTTGGAAGTGAATACTAATGTTATTTTTTTAACCATTTATGTTGTTTATTATTTTGATGAACATGCATTCTCATAACAGCATTTGATAGCCATAAAGGTATGATATGCTTTGTACTTGATGCTTGATGTTCTTGCTGTTCTTTCATGATTGGGTAATCTTTACAGGAGTGCAGATCCAGATCAGTCCGCATCTCTATAGATCATTTTGCATCTATACAGACGAATCAGATCTACCTGAACCTGCAAAGATTGCAATGACGAATGTTACTGCAGTAATATACACGTTATAACATATGTGATACATGCACTGTTAAGTGTTTTATGAACTGAAGCACTTTTTCTCTCACCGTGAAGAGAGATCAAGATCAGTGATCTGGATCTAGGATCAGATCTGCAATCCAGTACTGTAAAGATTGCCTGAATGTGACAATAGAGTTGGTCCTATCACTTAGCTTTCACATGGCTTTCTGACAAAGGCAAAATGTAAGGTAAATAGAACTTGTTTTGGAACTGTGTTAATACTTGTTTTACGAAAACATTACCAGTTCCAAAATGAGAACTTTTTACTAAACCATTTGCGACATTTTGATTTCATTATTTTAAGAACAAGCTTTGGTAAGACTTAGAATCAAACTTTGTGTTGGATTTAAAGCATCTTTGTGGTAGTTGTCACAACATTGCAAATTATTTAAAACATATTTTCTCCTTGATGATGTAACACCTACCACATAAAAGCTCTAAACACAAATTGTCTCTTCTGGTAATTCTTACCATTCATTTTGTAATGCTTTAATTATGTGCAACAAATGTGGCGCACCAATTCTACTGTCACATCAAACTAATGAATACTATTTTTGATGTTTTTAGTACAGTTAGTACCAAATCTTAACTATGTCATTATGTTTTTGGTTATTTCAAGGCAGTTGAGTTTGTTGTAAAATAGATCTATATTCATAGTTTATATGTGTTATCTGCATACAACATAAGGGTGGTATCGATAATGGTTTATTCAGAGTCTTGTCGATATCGCGCAGTCTTTACATGCGCTATGCACAAGGAGTAGCGCGTGTAAAAGACTGCTCGTCGATGGGAATTGTGCGATATCGACAGACTCTGAACAAACCATTAATTAGCCTTTTGTTGAAAAGGTCATTGACAAAAGCTATTTCACCCCCTGTCGAGTCCTGCTGTCGACAAGCCTGTTCATATATCGAATTTGTCGATAAACTGTAAAAAGAAATGAAAATAAAATTGAAAAAAGTAAAAAGCTTGACATTGTAAACAGATATTTACTCATTTCAGGATAAATTTTTGTACATGGACGTTGAATTGAGCACATAGCCTATTCATTTATTCATAGTTATCGGTTGATTGAAAAAAAAAGGAAAGCATTTTGTGTTGTTAATTTTTAGTATTCTACACTATTCGCAAAAATTGACGCTATATCACAGCGCTACACTACAAAGCCAGAACAGTGTGACGAATTAAGCAGTGTGCCAAGTTATAATTTCAATCGCCTTTAATGCTGCATTTACACAAATTCATTGTCGACAGTGTCAACATCGGTAACTCGATTTTGGGGGGTTTGTCAACAATGGAAATGCTTGCCAATACAACCCCTATACAACATTGACAGCTCAGGTGCCTTGAGGTAGGCAAAGACATTCCCATTTTATTCATGGGTTAGTGCACATAATAGTAATTATTAGTGCTTGCTTGTTCATTAATGTGATACCAACTTTGTTGATTAGAGATACTTTTCAGGAATTTTTCTTTTGGATTTGTAGGCTTAAGTGTACAATTCTAGAAAATGACAATTTTTAAAAAATATATGTATAATTTCAGGACATGCTAAAATTTCAGTAATAGTCATCCTGGGTATTGCCATTGGATTTTGGTCAGGATAAGCATGATTGAATACAAACGTGTGCAAAGTACAAAATAGTATTTCCTTTAGTTTTAATACATGGTGTTAATGTACACTACCCCAGTGAATTATATACCATACTGTTTTTTGATAACTCAGAAATGGTTCAGTCTATATTGCAGTACTTAACATGTATTCACAGTGCATGATGGTGGCTACTGGACAAACTGAACTATCTCTGAGACTAATGTTGCTGTGAGTTTGGTTTCTTTGTGATTAGCTGTTTAGTAATTTGGAAGTTTACTTTTGCAGCATATAGAATATATGTGTAATTTTTTTACAGAAAGAAATTTGATAATACATAGCCCTATCTTAAAGACCCTAGCTGTTTGTGTTAATGCGTGAGTTATAGCACTATTATAGCTATGCTGCTTTCATACTCATGTAGTTGGTTTACTATTTCACATTTTTGTTGAAATTTGTCACTTCAGGTTGTGATAGTGGTAAGTTGCTGATCTAATCGATATCGTCAAAGATTTTGTCGCACAGCAAGATTTCTCAAGTTCATTCCATTTGCAAAGCGACAAAACTGCAAAGGTACTTTTTGTTTCCCAGCAATGCAGAAAAGTGTGGCACCAAACAGGTGGCCACGCTGCAAAGTTACAAAGTGACATAGAGTATGAAAGCAGTATAAGTGTCGTTTTCACAATCATTTCATAGCATACTGTTTCCATTGGATCATGAATAATAATGCTCATGGTTCTTATAAGGCTCGAGGCCTTTTAATATCATTTTCAAAGTGGGTTGTTATTTATCCCACTTTTAAATACTGTAAAGGTAAATTCAAGGTGATGAATAAATATAGACAACCAGAAAATAAATAAGATGCTGCTAATGAAAAAATACAAGGATTTTTAATGGCAAGCAGATATATTTTGAGGTATTCTTAAAAATTTTGAATTACCATTTTTGGTCACATATATATTTTATTTTCTCAAGTAGGTCTTGTTGGATGGAAGCTTGATGGAGCCTATCAGAAGCCATATGTCATACCATCATTTCATATCTTGAATCATGTGTATTATTTTGCCAGTGATTTCTATTTCTATTTAGCACTGACCGGCATGGGAATTGACAGAGGCTATGAAAGACCATGGATTGCAAATATGAAGAAATATAATACCAATATTGGTGAAGTTACAAGTATAAAGAAGCCGCATATTTCACCAGGTAAAACATTACATAAATAAATGATTTTAAATATAGTTGGTTAACTTAAACAATGCAAATGAAATTTAAGAAAGAAACAGTGTTTAATCCAGATATATTGATTATAGAGGTGTATGCAGAGGGGAGTGCTCAGAGAAAACCTGCGAGGACGAGCATGGATCGACAACCAAATCATGTACAACCTAGGTCCGACCAGGAATCGAACCCTTGGCCGCAGTGGTGACAGGCAAGGGAAGAAACACTATGCCAACACGTCCCCCCGTTGTGAAATATGACTCTAAATTGATAATTGAGAAATCTTAGATTGGATCATACGCATACACAATTAATGCTAAATCAAATTGATGTAAAATATCATCATGTTTAGATTTGTAAATTTGGTTTTAGTGGATTTCCCAAATATCTGCAATTCTGCATGGTCTGTTGAGCACCTTTAACTGTGATCAATGTGACAATGATCCTTCTGTGTTTGTTGTGCACATTAAAATAGGTATTGATCAAACTGATTCACATTTGATGGCTATTCGTATGGTAGATCTGTTGTGCACATTTTTGTTAGCTGCAGCAATCTCCACTAGTACTTGTGGTTATTAGCTACTGGTATGTTATGGCGAGCTGATATTAATGGCCCAGGGGTAACTGGGTATTCTGACTGGGCAACCACCCACGTTACCAAAAAGGTGAGACCTGCATGGAAAGGTCTTGAGACTTACAATATATAGGGTATCAAAATTGACCTGGTACTATGCAAGTCTCACATAGGGTATCAAATTTGGATTTTAAGTCTCTGATAGGGTATATCAAACTAAAGAATGGTTGAATTAGTAACAATTGTGCTTGACCAATAAAAGTGTTTCAAATACCTAGAAACACCCTTAAAAGTGTTCAAATGGTGTACAGTTACATTTTGCTATGATTTCTTGTAATGATTATTTCCGTCACATTTGCGTACAGTCTCATATAGGGTATTCATTTGAACAGGGACGTCACTGGATAGGGTACCCATTCGAACAGGAATGGTATATTTTTGGACTCATATAGGGTCACCTTTGGAACCTGCAGAACTCGGATGGTTACCCAGGCACAAATTGACCCTTGGATAAATGGAAAGTTAGGTCGTGAGTTCGAGCCCCGCTACGGCCAACGGGTTATGGCCTTGGGCAAGACATTTAATCCTAATTGCTTCGTCGACCCAAGCGTTATCATGGGTAGTTACTAGGAATATATACTCAATAGGCGCCGTGATTGTAAGGCAGCCACGTAAGTTGGTTATATTCTATTGGTAACGGAATAAATGTAAAAGCGCTTTGATCAATTCTGGAAAAGCGCTATAAAAGCACCAACATTTATTTTTATTTTCTTCAAACTTAAGGCCATTTCAAAAGCCTCCAGTGTTGCAGCTACCCTGATGGTTGCAGAAAGGCAGTTTTACTCAACAATGGTGTGTGAGATAAACACATACTTAAAAACTTCCTTCATTGGCAGGCTAGGTGATCAAGTGATATGGATGTGGATTTTCTTATTTGTACTTCCCCCTTTGGGTATGGTAATTTACAGTGTCAATGGCAACTAGATGATGAACGGACTTTTACAGGAGTGAGAGCCTTGACATAACACACATTCTCTGTAAGCAACTGCCTGTCCAGGTTTGAAGTTATTGTTTAGACACTACTTTTAATCAGTTGTGTACATTTAATTAAAAGTCTTTTGGGCACATTTTTGGTATTGATCAATCTGATATGCACATTTTTGATACTAATCAGTCAATTGTGCATACTTTTGGTATTGATCAGTCTATTGTGCACATTTTGGTTATATGATCAGTCAATTATGCACATTTCGGTATTTATTAGTCTTTTGTGCACATTTTTGGTATTGATCAGTCAATTGTGCACATTTTGTTATTGATTAAGTCTGTTGTGTACATTTTTGGTGTTTATTAGTCTGATGTGCACATTTTTGTTTATGATCAGTCAATTATGCACATTTTGGTATTAAGTCGGTTGTGCAAATTTTTGGTATTGATCAGTCTGATATGCACATTTTTGGTTATGATCAGTCTGATGTGTACATTTTTGGTAATGATCAGTCAATTATGCACATTTTGATATTGATTATAGTCTGTTGTGCACATTTTAGGTATTGCAAAATCTGTGTGTGGAGTTTTATTAACCAAACAGTGCTGTGCACATTTTTGGTGTTAATTAGTCTATTGTGCATATTTTTGGTATATCAGTCTGCTCTATTTATGTCAAGGTTGTTTTTCATTTTAAATTGGGCCATGTTCGACCCTCTTAACACATGCGTCAACAGTGTGAGTGTAAATAATCAAAATCAACAAATCATGCTCTGCAAATATGTGCATAAATAAGTGTGTCAGTACGCAGAAAGCCTTAAAGGGCAAAAGAAATGAAATTTCAAGTTTACATTAAAATAAAGGTGAGAAGTCATGGAAATTAAAACAATGTATTTCATGATTATCTGGGGCTTTGTTTTAGTGGTATAATGATAATTAACATAATATTGGGTCAAGTCTAGCTGGAGGGACTAAAATGCGTTCAATATTTCACAACTGATGACTTCATTTGTGGCAAAGATTTAGTTGTGAAATACTGATGATTAGAATGATGAATTGAATAGAGCTCTATTCATTAATGTCTATTAAAATCAATATAACACAAATGATGTCACAGCTATTGTGTTCTTTTTATGGCCCTGTTTTGGGAAATGGAATGTTCTAAAAAGACTTGGGAGTAGGTCTATCACTTCATTTCCTTTGCCTTTAACAACAAGCGTCTGCAAGAAAACCCCCGCAAACTAGTAAAAACACGACTCTGTGAAATATAACATACTTTTGGTATTGTAAAATCTGTACAAATAGTGCGGATATATGTAGTAAGAATTATGTTAATGTAACATGATATGTAATTTAAGTAAGACGTCATATGCGACAAGAAAATGATATGTACTATAGTTTTGTATTTGCACCAAGATTTCAGAAGCCTTGTAAACTATTTAAACATTTTATGATGTTGCAAGTTTTGATTGATTTGATATACCTTATTACTAT
>JXSR01S008519.1:13425-24423 GCA_000969725.1 Ophiothrix spiculata
CAGAGAGCTCAGCGATGGGGAGAGGAAATGGATGAAATGGCTGCCGAGAGGACGAGATTGTCGCATCTCTTATTAGAAGCCCTCTGTAGAATTGAACAGGAATCAGGATTGTTTATGATTAAACCAATATTATCGTATGAAGGAAGGTAAGATTTAGTCCCTGATGTATTTTTATTCCAAGGGTGCACTGTCCTATACTTTGATCAACACTAAATAGGTGGGAATTATGAGGCTTTTCTTCATCCGCAAGTAAACATAATCCCAATTACACATGTGCCATAGACACTGATGCGCGAGTCCTACGTGCAACGCGTGCTGCGTCTCTTGCAATTGGGCTTTGTCCAGCTACGCACGCGCTTATCTGTATCAATTCACGATGTGAAGAGGCCCACCTATTTGGTGTTGATCGAAGTATAGATAGGTGGTTCAGGGATATGCCTAACTAAACTTTGCATACATAAATTTGTGAACTATAACTTTTTAGAATCAAGAATCAAAGAGTCTTTAATTCATTTTCTCAAATTTTATTGGAATATTTGAAATATTGCTGTTAGATAGGCCAAAAATAGGGAACAATTTAATTTTTGGCATATAATTTTTCCCTAGACATTTGTTTGGTGATTTTTTTTTTTTGGGGGGGGGGATTTCAAGAACAACAAACAAACAACAATCGATCAAGGTACACAAATCTGGCACTGTTTCAAAATGTAAGATCTAAAACAGAGTTTTGAGAACACTTATTATGACAAAATGGTAATTTTTTCAGGGTCTTTTTCTTATATCTAGACTTCTTAGATGAATAAACAGGCATTATAGGGTGAAAGTACAACATGTATTCTACAAATATTCAAAATTTCAGCATAGTATTACCTGGAAAGTTTTCACCTTTAGAAATGTTGAACACAGTAATGTCATTACCACCCTGCTTTCCCAAATATGAATTGGCAAAAAAATGGGATCAGACCAATATTTGGCGAATCACTCTGACAGAGTAATATTTCTGACTATTTGTCAAATGAAATGTCAGAAAATGAAAGAAGATGCTCAAATTTAACATCAAAGCTCAATTTTAAGCTTTATAGTGTAGGTTTTCTGGATGTGCCACAAACAAATATATCCCATTTTGGTCATGGCTTGGTTCCTGGTAGTTATTTACTGATGTAAAGCCTTATCATGGCCATTTGTTTCTAGATTTTCCATCTGGTTCATCATATTCTGTTTTAAGACATGTTTATTTTTATATCGATTTAATTATCGGTTACAGAACAAAACTTTTTTTTCCAAGAATGATAGTTGACACCAGCCTTAACATTTAATCACATCAATTATCATGCATTTTTACATTTTTTGTATGCTTTTTCAGTTTGTGAAATACTTTTTTTTAAATTCTGATTTTGTGAAATTTATTGGTTTATGTTGAAAAATATTCTAAATTCTTCTAGGATTTGACACCTAATCTGGTAATAACATGTTTTCTCTGTAGAAATCAGTTTCTCCAGTACTATAATAAAAGCAGCAGTCTGTACCGAACGCCGCTGCGGACTCCGATGCGACCATCAGCCATACCAGTGGGAACACCGCCCCCAGATGTCGTCCCTGCCCCCACACCCGCACACGCAGGACCAATCAAAAGTGTTTCTAGACCTACTACAACTCAGGTTAGTATTAGATAGAAGATGCAATCAGTCGGGTTACGTACCAAATATGGTATAATGATATGCAATTGGTGAAACAGAAATATTGGCCAATGAGTGAGCTCAA
Source organism: Ophiothrix spiculata (assembly GCA_000969725.1). Lineage (NCBI taxonomy): Eukaryota > Metazoa > Echinodermata > Ophiuroidea > Amphilepidida > Ophiotrichidae > Ophiothrix > Ophiothrix spiculata. Next base: position 15,187 of record JXSR01S008519.1, read on the forward strand.
CACTTTCACCCCCATGTTTGAATTGAAGCACTTTTCGATTAGATGAAAACAAAGGGATTTTGCCATTTTGCTTCTTTAATTAATTCATTATTAAACTCCAAATTATTAATCACTTTTACCATATCAAATTGTACTGAAACAAGAGGATAAGAGCTGGTGACCGGTATGAAAGATCGTGTTCGCCCACCCACTATGAGATGAAATGAAGAGCAAAACAATAAATCTGATCTTTTATTCTTAGTCACAGATGTGAGTTATTTTTAAATCAAAAATGATATCAATTATTTGCCTAAAACAAACATCATTATTGAAAAACACATACAGCCCTATTTAAACAAAGTATTTCAAATCAAATGTAGTCCATCCAGATGGACCTCGCAAGCGAATGCGAAGCATGAGGTCCATCAACTTACAACAAATCCTGCCTTGGAAATCCAAGGCAAATGAAATATGATACTACCCTGTAACTCAAGAAGGGGCAGTTTGTGATAACCAAAAACCTAATCATTTCTATTATTTTTCAAGTCTGAGTCAAATATAAACATAAATTACATGTACCTCTATTTGTTTAGCTAGAATTGACTGGTCATCAATTTTCTATAGGAGAAACCCAGCAGGGGGTTTGGTGTGTAATTTGATGGACCTCGCGCCTACCTAGATGGACTAATCAAATGAAGAAGTTTGCACCAAAAGTGTGTGTACATTTTTTTTATTACATATATGTAAAAAAAACATATGTAAAAAAAAAACCATGTACACACACCATATATGGCTTTACTCTGTCATAAAATGGGGATATGACCAATCTTGATTTCAAATTAAATCACACTCAGTAACTAAAATTGATTCCACCTTTTTATAAAGAGCTACAATATGGTGTTCAACACATGTTGGCAAACTACAATCAAAGGGAACCCCTAATAAAACTCAACCCTCCCCCTCAAGTGTTATGATTTTATAGTCACCAAAAGTTTCATTTTTATCAATAAAATGTTGCCCCACTTCTTGTTATTAATATTTTGTTGTTTTATCATTATCACAATTTCAGAATGAACCTCGCATTGTCCATGTGGAGGTTCCCACATCAGATAAAACCAACGCTATCCCCGTACAGGGCTCTTCACTTAATCTGATCGGTACTCCGCCCACTAACATGTGGGCAATGTCGTCATCGGTTGTCACCACTCGGAGTCTCGATAGCGGATCATCCAATCAGAAGCCCAATTCTCTGATTAATACACCAAGGATATTGGAGTTAGATATAAACAGGATGCTAATTGGACAAAATGCAGTCAGGTGGGTAGTGCTCAAGTTATTTATCCAATCAAAAAAAAAGTCTTTATTGCCATAATTTGATCATGCTCTCTTATAAATACAGGGTCAGGGTCAGCAGTTTGTCAGAACTTTGTTAGTTATGGTTTAATTTCCTGGGGGATAATTAAAACATGATATGTACCCAAAGATTTTCCTTTTTTTGTCACCTCATGTGAAAAACGTGCTTCTTTGAAAAACGTGTGTTGCAACCTGACATGCCATCTTTGCAATATTTCTAGACTACGCAGGTTTCTCGACAAGGAAACTTGTCATCTTGTTATCCGTGCACTCATCTTTTCCAAATTAGATTATGGTATTTGGCTTCTTCTCGGTGCAAACAAGACTGATATTCAACACCTTCAGCGTATTCAGAACTGGGCTGCGAAGATGGTATGCCAAGTTCCCCATGTTTGAAGGAACTACATTGGCTCTCTGTTGAAAACAGGATCAAATTCAAAATCCTTATGCTTGTCTACAAGAGTCTCCATCAAATGGTTCCTGGTTATCTCTCATCATCCATATTCTTGCACCAGCCTGCCAGAAGTAGTCTTCCCTCAGCATCTGATTCAACACGTCTGACTGTGCATTCAACATCCAAATTGCTTCAGTCAGCTGAACGCAGAACATTTTTCTACTCTGCTCCTGTCCTTTGGAATCAGGTTCCTGTTTTCATCAGAGAGTCACCTACTCTTCATTTATTTTCAATGTAATTTTGTTTTTTGCTCTTTGTTAATAGTTTGTGCTTTGTCATTTTCAGTGCTACGATCTTTATGTAGCAGCGCTGTGCTATATAAATATTTGTTATGTATGTATGTATTTTAGGGGGTGGGTGGTTACAAAACTTTTTTTTTTCAAAGTTAAAGTCTTATGAACATACAAATATGCCCATAGAGAGCTGAAAATTGACAATTGAGCTTGAAATAAATGTCTTAGAAAGGGAGGGTTGAAAAGGGGATATTGACAAATCCTTGTAATACCTGTACTTTCAATACATGTTAGTGACCCCTCGTATTGCTTGAATTGATATAGAAGTCAAGAAACCTGGCAAATGCCAATAATCATCTATTAGATTAAAATTTGGTTCCAAAAATGTCAGTTTTCCATTATTTAAGCACAAATTCTTTATCAGTCCAGTTCATTTTCCCTTTTTTTGAAGCTTAAATAACGACAGACTTCAACCCCTGGCCTATTTTATTTACTCTATTTTCAAGATGTATTGTCTGATGCTTATGCCAAAGCTAAGGTATAATTAATTTTTCCTTGGACCCATTTTTAATGGCAAGAAAAAAAGGATGCAAGTTGGCAACTTCATGCATCTTTGTGATGTATCTGACAATTCCAACCATTCTTTCATCATCATAAATCTTTTTCACGTTTTCTTACAGTACACTTACACGACCATTCCAGAGCAACGATCTGTTAGTGAATGCATCTAATAATAGTGTGAGGTCCTACATGACGATAGCCAGGCCATCAGCGCAACCAAACCTCAGGCCTAATAGGCCAAACTCAGTAGGTAAGTGGAATCGTTATGCCCTTTAATACTTGAGTGACCAAGGTAGTTTCCCACCTGTTGGTGCCCACGGAGGGTTCCAAGGGACCCCCATATGTTTTATTCATTGAAAGTCTGATCATAAAAGGACCAAAACACACAAAAAAATTTGAAAATCGGATGAAGCCGAAAAACCATTTTTTATGTCGCATTAAATTTTTTTTAGTGTTAATACAGGTTCAAACCTGCTTGTCGTGTAACCAAGTTGGTGAAAAATTATGTATGGTATTGTACAGTAGCATAGCCAGATAGCGGGGGAGGGGGAGATTCCCCACACACACAACAACGAAAGTTATTCAGGATATTTGGAAAGCAAGTGGAATCGGAAAGGACAAGATAAATGATAAGATTTGTAAAAATGGGAGTAATTTACATTATAGGCAAAATAAATATTTATTGGACAATGTAAACAAAAATCCTTGCAGGTGTTGTATTTACAAACAATGGGGCCCTGTACTCTGGATTTTTGTTTACACTGTCCAATAAATTATTGTTTGGCCTATAGGTGATCTTTTTTCCATATTTTTTTCATGAAATTTTTCCATAGGAAACGACTCTGAGCGTGCTCGCACCCCAAACAACACTCCTTTTGTCGGTGCGAAACCAGCCAGCGCAGGTTCCCCACATAGACGAGGCAGTTCAAGCTTCAGCTACCATGCCCGTGCTAAAAGCGAAGGTGCCCTGGCAATAATCCCAGGCGAGAGACTTTCCCCACCATTGAATGCCAATCAGCCTCTTCCACCGATCAAAGTGCCATCGAGTGGAGACAAAGGTGGCGGTGATGCCAGTAAGAATCCCTCCAGGACGGGCAGCGCTTCTGGCGTTAGTGTAATCAATGAGGAGACTGCTTCACAGGGCAGGGTCAGCTCTGTGGGTATTCCTGGTGAGTACAATATCTTAAGTTTTGTTTTGCTGATGCCATGGTCATGTAACAAGCAGCCGGTATGCCCTTGCTTGATCCCACAAGATGGAGTAGGATGTCGTTAAAATCAGGCGAGACTATTGGTTTGCGAACCAACTTGTTTGACTGTTGGGTTTGGGTTCTGGTAGATAGTGATACCCTCAAAATGATTTGACTTAAAATTGCATACTTTTAATTTTATGGCAATATGTTGAATTATGGGTAAAAACTGTCCATCTGCTCATAATGTGAGTCAACTCTTTTTATAATCATGAATAGAGAAATAGTTTCCACTGCATTTGTGGGGACTCGAACCATGGCTTATAGCGCTGGTTAGTCATGTATTACGAAGCGAGGGATCTACCGCTGAGCTATCCAGGCAGCGTTGAGATCGTTAACTGAAATTTTTCTTTTGTTTACCTTAAAAAGTGCAATTTTTTCCTCAATGGAGTGGGTGCTCAAATTGCAAGTAAATTATGCAAATGCTAATATTAGACAAAATGTAGATAATGTAGATATTTAAAACAGGCAATTCAGACCTCAAACGGGGAGATCTTAGTGTTGTATTTCACGTCTGTTTTTTCAGGCAAAACAATGTTGGTTTATTACATTATCATTCAAAATCGACACCACATATTTATACAATATTATTTGTAATTCAATCAGAAGTATCAAGCCTACAATCAGTCAATATTTGAAAACAATAGAATTGTTCGAACATCATGAAATTATGAGGTTTTGGCGAAAAAAGGCGTCAACTTTTCGAAGTAGTATGTTGATGCAATGTTGACCTTGATAATGGACGTGAAATCACTAGTAAAGGTTCATGTATGAACTAGAGACATGTACGCTAAAAATTGTGATATTCTTAAATGTGTAAGTAGGCAAAAACTTGCAGTAAACATGACGTTCTGCCGGCTCACTTGCGAAAAAGAGCAGTAGCATTGAACTTGGGATCCAGACTCAAATTCCTAATGTATAGGAACGTGTTTGTCTGTATTTGGTGCATTTGTTTAATCAGAAACACAAGTTTAGACAAAAATATGTTGGATACTCTTAATTGGTCATAAGTCAACATATTAAACTCAAATAAATGTGATGCGAATCTTATAATATTGCTTAAACAACATTGAATAACAAAATAACATGTAGGTAGACATTTAAAAAAAATTGTAAATACCTCAAATGATGTCAAAAATGAAGTTGAAAATTTTAATTTTTTTTTCACCAACAGATCTCGCCAAAGATGCCCTCATGCACCCATCACCACCCCACACACCACCCGGATCATCTCTCCACCAATCACCTACACCTCCGAGGTTACCATCGGCAGCATCATCAATTGGAGGAGGAGGAGGCGATCCTCGTATGAAAGCATCCCTCCGGTCTAATTCAAGGTCGACAGTGCACAGTTTAACACCAGAAAGAGGAGTGGATATGTAAAATTGTATCCAATTCATTGTTTGCGAATTATAAGGTGTAAGGTATACTTGATGCGTCATCTTGTATGTAAATCCTTAGTTGCGATGGATGCCTTGAGCCACTGGTTCCAAACGAATGTTATGTGCGTGTTTGCCTTGTGTTAGGTCCATGGTTTGGAATAATTGCTGTTGTATTTCTATGACCGTTGAACCTAAATGGAGCAACAGTTCACACTATGCGAAAAGTCGCCATCAATTTCACTTCAGTTCAATGACTAGTGTGGACATGTTCGGGTCGTATTAAGTTGATTGCAAAAAGTTGATTTCAAAAGATGACATTTGCAAATTATTTTCAAACGAAATCGCTTTTGTTGCAATTTTCACTATTTTGAACAGACATCATCATCGATTTCGGTTTTAAGATTTGACCTCTGGATGGCTACTTCCTTTGTCGCCAAGTCAAAGCGATTCAGTTGAAAGCGATCAAATTGCTACGTGTGTGAACGCTCCAGTTTTATGCTAATCCACGAAATCGATGATGACCGAAGTTAAATCGATGACGACTTTTCGCAAGGTGTGAACGGGGTATAAGAATTAACATGCCAATATGTTTTGGAAAAGAGTGTCATCATAGTTCAAGAGAGGTGATTCTTGTCAGTACATTTTGCTTTGTGAAAACAAAATCAAGTAAAAAGGCAGTATTATTTATGTGTATACATTCATATATTATGGTTAACAATAACTGATTTATTAAAATATATTGGATCAGTGGCATTGCTATGCTATGATCGTTTGGAACCAGATGGTTTACTGCAGGCTTTTTCTTACGCGGAATAGGACCAGGAGCCAGATATCTGAAAAAAGCGGCTTCTGGTTCTCAAAATTTCCAGGGAGGCAGGAGCCCTTTTCTTTTGAACCAGGAGCTATTTCCAAAAATGCATATAATATTTCGGAACATTTTGATCTGGAATTCAAGAATTTATCAATAAAATAACAACTTATTTGATTTTCTTCTTATGAATATGTATTGTATTGTAAAATATTTATGTGTCCAATCATTTTCTTCACAATTATGGACTCATACTATAGACAAATAAAATTGTACAAGGCAAGACCCGGGTGCTGTAGTGAGCAAAAATACGGTCGCCTTGGTCTCATTTTTCTGTCCCACTAGGCGTAAAAAGTCAGGAGCCATAGGGTAAAAATCGCCCATCGTCCATTTAAGTAAAAGCTTGATTGGCTGATTATATGTGATGACTCACACCGAAAAGGGAGACTTTGCGACAGAACACTTTTCGAGAAACTGATGAAAATAGGCAGCAAAAAATAATGGAAATAATAAGAATTTCTAGCAGATTTTTTATTGTAAAATCTGATCGCTTGATCAATTTCAACAAGTAAGATGTAATTTTAAAGCTTAGAAAATGCTATAACAGATGAAATGATAAAATCAAAATTGATATCATTTTCAAAGTCCCCCCCTTTCGGGGTGAGCCATCACATATAATAGAATGATCTCAAGACTATGGTAACATATTGTATGAATATCAAGGAAGTCTATAAAGGGGAATCAGTACTCAAATAACCGCCATCTTGATTGTCACTGTCATGGAGAGCAAAGGTGTTGTACCTCCTGCATTTTTGGGGACATGTTGGATGTTCTGTGCTATTAAAATAAGAATACTTAACTTGATACAATTGCCATATTTTCAAATGAAAATGGTTTACATGTGAAATATGGTTTATTTTGGAGTTTGACGATATCCATCGATCGATGCCCATCGACGCGCAGTCTTATTCACGTGTTTTTCCTTGTGCCTAGCGCATGTAAAGACTGCGCGTCGATGGCCATCGATCGATGCATATCGTCAGCACTCTGAATAAACCAATAGAATGCGCATGCTGTTTGAGTTATTAGTCCAGATTTACACACTCTGGGTTTCATTCAAAAAAGATTTGGTTGGACAATATGATGATTGACAGCAAGATGGGGGGGGGGTGGTTGCTGATTTCCCTTTTCCTTTTTGAATACTTTTTGTGTGCAATATATGATGTACATGTAGATAATTTTGCAAATTTGATTAAGTGAAAAAATACCCTTTTGTGTAGAAATTGTCCTGCTGGAGTACTACAAATGCACATGTGTACCCGGAAGGACAGAGAGAGTTGATGCATTAGGTAAATGGCCTCATTTAAAAATAAAGGCTTTACTTTTGATAATCTTAACTGACAAAAAAAGTCATATTGGAATTCAATCCAGGATTCCAATTCCAGCGGTTATTTTGGCCCTCAATTCCAGTTGGAGAGTATGGAAGGCACAGTAAATTGTTGAAATTTCAGTAGCAAAAAAGCATAACAAATCTATGGGGAAGCTGTGGAAGGGATTAGCAATTTCATAAATTCCAGAAGCATTCCATAGATTTTTGTGCTGGCACATGAAATTCCAGGAGTCATTTTTACTTCCAATTCCAGAAGTGCCTTCCATAGGGGGGTGGAATATATCTGGAATAGCCCATTGTGTTGTATGAAAGCATTTCATTAGTGGATACAGAGTAGCGATTTGCTATATTTTTAACTAGTGAAAAGAATCACTAATGGTTTAAGAAATAAGTTTCTAAGGAGAGAGGCAAGGCTATGAAATAATTCATGGCAGCATCAGAGCACCACTTCTAGAAAAATCATGGGAAAAATTATAGAAAATATTTGCTTTTTTAAAGAATCATATTAAAATGAAAATAGAACAACAATTTCCTTTTTGGCAGTGGCTTAGCCAGAGTTACAATATGGCGGGTGGTGTGACAATATTTATGACGACCGACAACCACCATAATGAGACTCAAAAATGTTCACCCAGGTTTTTTCAATACAGCTTTTAGAAATTGACAATCAGAAAAAGGTCTCAAAAACACACATAAGGCATTGTTTGTCTCTCAATTTCTAACGAATCTTAGCCATTACATTGCAGGTGATTTAAATAATGCACTATGCGGGCCCCCTGTAATTCCACGCGGCCTCAGCACACTTTACAGAGTTGTTCTAATCATCGGATTAAATCACTACCTGGACTCCCTAGGAACAAAGGGTTTACTGCGGCCTACCCTAGCTTAGAATATACAGTTTTCGCACACTCAGCTCCCAGCAGGACTCGAACGCGGAACGATCAATATCTAATGTTTGACAGTCCGAGAACTAACTGACTGAGCTAACCATCACCTGCAATGTAATGGCTAACTATATGAAGCCATGAAGTCAATTTTGCTACAATTTTTACAACTTTCAAACAAATTGGTTCAAATTTTACTCAAAATCGATGTTGTTCAAAAGAAACAACAAAATGTTTCCACTAATGATATCACAACATTATTTTTGTTTTGATAGCAACCATTGTATCACTGTTCACATATCTGTTGCTGCATTGTTGAATTTTAAAAACAACTCAATAGTGTAGATACACCTAAAAAAGTATGACTTTATGTTTGATGGGAAGGGGTGTTGCTCAACTTTAAGTTTTGACGGGACCTGCCTTTCAGCTTGGGAACCTGAAGCCATTCAACTGGATCCTTCAAAGCATAATGATGTTTAAAAATTGGGCCCAAATCATTGTTATTGTTGTTTCAAATATTTCTCGGACACAAAAATTTAGTAACTGGCATAACACAATTGCGTGTGCATTTTACGCGAGTTGCTTTTCAGACATGCTCAATGTCGCGCTACTGTGGGTTGCTTATGGGAAACGGTTTTGCGTACTTTCAAGTGTCCTGTTCTTGTCACAACTTGTGGACATGTGGTGGCTGCATTCAGAAATCATGTTCCTGTCCGAAATTTATTTGAAACAGTTAAAATAAATTTATTTTTGAAAAGAAAGTAGTCCATGCCATATTTGTATTTTGTAAATAGATCATATCCGTCTATTTGTGAAAATATCTGAGTAATCCGTCCTGGATATTTATTATAATCCGTCCTAATAATTGTAATATCTTGTATGAAATAATATATTTGTTTTACTACATCAAATTAGAATCTACGCTTGTTTAAATGTACATTTTGTG
>JXSR01S008519.1:25773-41660 GCA_000969725.1 Ophiothrix spiculata
GGTTGTACTTAGTGAAGTGGTTCAGAAATAGAACCAGTAATACATTGTCTTATTTAATTTAGATCAATAGAAATCTGATGATAATTATCAGTATTAAACATCCCCAAACTTCAATCAAACAATGATTGCAATGACCCATCAATGTTAATACTTTGTTTTACATTTCAAATGATATATTTACATAAAGATAGTGGTAAGCAATTGGTATGTTTTTCCTTAATATTTCTTAGAATTTGATCATGTTCCCATTGAACAATCACTGTATGGCTTAGATATTTTTAGAATTTGAATATCAAAGCAAATGCAAATGTATTTTCAAAATTTATCAACTAAATAGTTCTTACATTTTCTGAGTGATACACCTTAGTTGTAAGCACTGGACCGTGGGATGTCTATTTACATGATGTAGTAGTTTGTCACAGTGGGACAATACACCCCAGTGTAGCTCTTATGATTCCAATGATTTAGATCAGTGCATGAAAAATAGTTTCTACTCAAATTGAAATTGTTAATCAAAATTTAGATGTGCACTGCTCCAATGTACAGACATAGCATGTCAAGGACTTGGTTGTGCAACTTTGATAGTAATGGTTTTTATGAATGAAGCTATTCTTGAAGGTTTGTCTCTTGCCATGCTGATGTTAAGTTGCACATATTTTTGTATTTTACGAATGTATGGTTGTAAATCACCTTGTTTAAATCACCTTGTTTAGGCTTTTGCCAAGGAAACCCAACTTGGTACTTAAGTAAACAAAGGGAAGCTTATCTTCAACAGGGCTCCAAGATGTTTTTTTAAATTCAGTTTAATGTGAGTTTTGATGGTATTCTGTCAGAAATTTGATTTTAAGAAGTGTTATAAGTACCTGCTTAGGAGTTCAATACTGTGGCTAGCTTACATAGGTATAATGACCATATGCTTGCAAAGTGTTGAGACGACATGCACCGTAAGTGGTAGCTAAGGCCTATCATTGTTCTTCCCTGATCTGTGGTACAAAGTATGTTTCAGGTTAAATACTCAGTGTCTCTTATTCTCCCGGGCTAATTCTACAGTTGTTGTCATTTGTTTGTTTGTTCTTTTTCCAAGTTGGTCCATACTACAGGACACATGAGTGTTCATGACAAAGGCACAGAACGGCAGGCATATGCAAAAAGATCAAACCTGGAGAGTCCAAAAAAAACTAATAAAATCAACATGCTGGCAAAAGGCCACTAGCAATGCAGCCCTCAGTTCTTTGACATTTCCATGCTATTTGTAGCCGTCTCTAGTCGTTTAGAGGTTGTCACCTTCCGTCGCAACAAGTCCTCACAGTTGTGACCCTGCCTTCATGTCTGTGATTTTGTGATTTTCAAGTTTGTTGCCTTCCATTGACGGCAAGTCTTCACAGTGTGAGCCTGGTTTTACTCTCCAAAGCCCTACAGTGGTGTATACTCTCTTTGAGTAAGACACTAGGTCAGATATGTGAAATTCCGTGTACCTATTTTTTCAGATGATATCATATCCTATTGAGATAATTTAAACCAATACACGAAGCAAAATTTAAGCTTACCAAGAGCTTTTGCCATGTACCACTATGGCTTGTTCACTCAATGATGGGTTGGTTGATGGTAGAGATGATGAATGTCAGAAATCAACCACCCGTCACAAGGGCGGGACTTCTGACAAAGAATGCTTTTGACAGTTTCATACCTGTCAACATTTCAAAATTCTGAATCGGGAGATTTCGCATGAGATCACTTTCTATTCAAAAACACTTAAAGTTCAAAAATCACCGTATTAGATGACGTTCAAATGACGTTCTGAAGTGTAGGTAAGGGCGCACACCAATAAAATACTACATGATTCCGGTGATAAAAATATTTTTAGCGCATCCACGGTATTAAATAGGCATACTTTCTGCATTCTTGGTGTGTAATACAACTATACAAAAATGCCAACTATAGCAACTTTTCATGATAGCGGGAGAACGCGGTAGATTTTTTTGAAAATCGGGAGATTTGCCTTAAAATGTAAACCCGATCGGGAGGGCGGGAGCACTACCAAAAATCAGGAGAAACCCGACAAAATCGGGAGACTTGAAAGGTATGCAGTTTGGGTCGCCCTTGGTCCTCCTGGTTTAGGCTACTTCACATCCTGCTTAGAACTTGTAAATTGGCTCACATGAGAACCTATTTAGTCATGCCTGCAGACTGCTGAGGAGACCAGATAGGTTGAAGGTCTGCTGTTTCTCCATGGCCTTAGCCTTAGTTGCACACAGTTGTGCCTAGAAATTTCTGGGTTAGACCAGAAAGGGGTCACTCAACTTTGGTTTTGATGGGCATGTATGTGTGCGGTCTGATTTCTTAAATGGAGATATAGGGAACTGAAGATTGATCTTGACATAACTTTCAAAAAGGATTAAAATTAGTGTGACAATTTCACATTTTTTTGATGGAGACCAAATTACAGGAAAGAGGGAGCTAGAGGCAGCCAAAACTATTTCTTGTATTGGGCAAAATACCCTTCCACTACCAATTAAAAACATTTTATTTTTCCTCCTTCCCTTGTTTTCTTCCCTTCCCAAAAGGCACAGTTTGTAGATGTGCATGGTGCCCAAGGCAAGATATTAAAGTGGTGCGAGTAATCAATGGAGTAGGTCCAGGAGGCGGAAGCTCTTAAATTTTATCACTTTTGAGGGCCTTTGCAGATCGAACTTTGCATTTATCAAAATAGTTGTCAATTTTGTTTCAATGTCATATCAGCCTCCCCTCTCGTAAGACAGCACATGCTCCTATTTGCCCCTGGCTACATTTCTGCTCTTAACTCTCTTCTTTCGTTCTCCTTTTCCACACCATTTTTTCCTTCCCCTCTTTCTCCCCCGTTTCTTTCCCTTTTCTCCAACTTGGACACAATCCAGGATGCGATTGCATGTTTATACAGAGATATGCAGTGTTCTTCACCACAGTGTATCTTCATGCAGTTGCATAATTATAACTGGCGTAGAATGTGTGATCGTTTAACTCGTCATGATTATAAAGATTTTTCACACAGGCACCTTCAACTTTCTAACAGCAGGATTTTTTTTTCCATCAAAGGTAGAAAGTGGGTTAGCATACCAGTTTTTCCCTTGCTTTATATTCTCAGAATCCTGGATGTCAGCATTTGATACTTGGTCCTGTTGCTGTTTTTATGTGTTTCATATTTAGTCCTTCTCGCTTTCATGGGTTTTTCTTTAGGTACTCTGGTCATCAGATTTCCATCATCATGCGACTAAAATTGATTGGAGAAAGATTTTAGAACACAATGGAAATAAGTTTGATTGTCCAAAGGCTTTCATGGGTTATCTGTGTTGATCAGCCTCAGAAGAATTCTTTCGATCATAATCCCACATCAGTCATCCCTGTGGGACAACTGCTCAGTGTAACATTTGCGAAGACGGCAGATTCAACTTTGTTTTGTCAAACAAGTTCTCAGAATTAGTTATGAACCCATTACTATCAAAAGAGTCTCAGAAGGTACACCAATATGTATCAGACACATAGGCGGCGGAAGCGGGGGGAAAATGTCCCCCCCTAAATTTTTCGAGCGGGGGACGGACCCCCTCAAAAAATCAAGAAGAAAGAAAGGAAAGGAAATGGTAAATTTTCACTTTGTTTTGATCCCTTAAATATGAAAAACCGATTTGGCAACATTTTTCCGCGCGCTACGCGCGCATTACAAAATATCATAATTTTCCTCCGACGATTTTTGCTCAAAAATTTAGCCGCCCCCCCCCTAAAATTTCAACCTTCCGCCGCCAATGATCAGACAACATCAAGGCCCTCACCTTGCACCAATGAGGTCATGGGTTTGATTCCCCCGCTTGGCGCTGTTTGTGCATTTGGTTTTGAGTCCATGCTCGCTTTTGCAGTTTTTTTTTCTAATGGTACTCTGATCTTTCATCTGCATTCAAAAACTGCATGTAAAACCATTGTAGCCCTGTTGAAGATAAGCTACCTAGGTACCAAGTATCAAGTTGGGTTTCCTTGACGAAAGCCTAAACAAGATAATTAAAAAAAAAAAACCTAAAAAGATTCTGAATCTATGTAGGTCTGTTAATCATCAATGCACATTTAGATTATAATTTGTGATTTTAATTGCAAGGGAACCTTTTCATTGCCTTCTAATTCATGGATATCGTAGAGTGTGCATGACATGTGTAGTGACGATGTGCTAGCATGAGACACCCTTGTTGTGCAGTGCTGGTTCAGTGTTGAGTCTAGAAACGCAAGTGATGAATAAACCGTGTATATTCAGAACACCATTTGAGAGCTATTGTTTGCAGGATGGATTTTATTGCTTTGATATTCAAATTCTAAAAATATCCAAGCCATATAGTGATTGTTCAATGGGGACATCATGGTCAAATTCTAAGAAATATTAAGGAAAAACATACCAATTGCTTACCACAAACTTTATGTAAATATATCATTTGATATGTAAAACATTAACGGGTCATTGTATTCATTGTTTGATTGGAAGTTGGGGGATGTTTAACACTGATAATCATCATTCATCATCAGACTTCTATTGATCTAAATTATATAAGACGATTTATTACTGGTTCTACTCCTGATCCATCACAGGATATTATAGTCACTAAATGATTATGGTTCAAGTTATTAAATGAAATCATATTTCATGGCAGCCATTTTGAAATTCAAGATGACTCGCTTACCTATGGAGAGACTAAGTAAGGTTGGTAACCATCCTTGAATGGGAAGGTACAATCAGGTAACATCATCATATGCAGCTTCCAAGGTCAGAAGTATTTGTTGTTATGAATTAAATTTATTGCTAAAAGGTTATGAATAAATTGTGCTATTTTAAAGTCTTTGTTTTGTTGCAATCAATTATTGACAAAGTCTATTTGTACAGGGGACCAACGGCTTCCGGAGCAAGGAGACGAAAACTGCCCACCCAGGTTCGAACCCACAACCTTGCTATTTTTTATTGCAACCACGAGAGGAGAAACTAATTAATCATATGATGGGCTGCATCATTAATTCCTATTAAGATTACAATAAACCTTTTCAAACCGATCTTTTCAAAAGCTACCCGGGAAAAACAGTACCTCGGTGACTTTTAACATAATAACACTTCTACAGTACGTTTCCACTTTTGCGGTATTTCGTCTACCGACTCGTAACTGCTGTGGCACGTTATCATGTTCTCCGATCGCTGTTTGAAAAGGTCTCCTAGTCTATACTCTCCGTATCGCTACTCCTTGCAAATACCTGAGGGCTAAATCACTACCTACAGTTCTTCCTTTCCCCCCTTGAAGCCAGTGACAGTGCAACACAACTCCGGCAATCATCAAAATTGCAGGCCAGATGTGTACCCTGTTGTGCAAAATTATTTACTTCCTATACGTCGGTTGATTCAACTGATGACCAATCTTTGATATCAACATTCTGTGGTGTTAATTTTTAAAAAAAAAAGATACCATGTGTCAAAAACACCTCAGATTTTTATTTCCGTAAGTTCCATTGGTGCTCACCAATGGAACTTACGGAAATAAAAATCTGAGGTGTTTTTTTGCAAATTGTACCTTTGACCTCCTTAATGACCTCGGATGATTTTAAAAAATGTTTTAATGTTTGCACAAGATGTCCCAAAATACGTCGATATCAAATATCAGGCCACTCAGCGGAGCATTTTGAGAATTTACTTTTTTTGCCCTCGGATTTGACTTTTTTATGAGTTTGTCATCAACACAAATATCATATTTGCCCAACGGACCAACTTGGATAAACAAACAAACGAAAACAAGAAAAATTCCAAACAAGTATCATTTATTTTAAAGATTTACTATTTTATTTGTTCTCCAATAACTGCAAGCTGTACAATGATATTATTACGCAAGATATTACGATAAGAATATTTGGTGAAAACCATAATGGATCTCTCAAACATATGGTACCAATTGGCACCAACCAATTATACTTACATTCCAACACATGAATATTTATAAATACATGTAAAGAACAGACAACATTCTCTAAACTTTATTGTTTACGCATTTTGACGTTTGCGCCCTGTGGATCACTGGTAGATCTTTGTAGGAAGAAACCTTGCAACTTTGTAATTTTTTTCAGCACAGAGTCAGAAAAAATGTTAAGGTTGCATTTCATAGTCCATGAATTGAACTTCAATATTAAGTTTGTTTAATTTTGATCATTAGTAAGTTTGTTTAATTTTGATCATTAGTACGCTTTATCAAGTTAATCTCTATCATGCCAGTTATCAGTCAGTTGTTAATATGTGTACCGCCGCGGCAAAAGGGTCCAGTTGTCGCTTCCTACATGTTGCTCATTGTAGCATATCTGATGTATACAAATACCATACATTAGATATACTACAATGAGCAACATGTACGAGCCGACAACTGGACCCTTTTGCCGCGGCGGTACACATATGGTTACATATGACATGATCAGGTGACACCACATGTCGGCGATTTTAAATTTTGATTTTTTATCACACCCAAGTTGTGCATGTAAAACGCTACATTTAGACCCACCATTTTTGGTCATCTAGGAGTGTGCGAGATATAACAGTTGTGAATGAAAAAAAAGATAGTGATATATTTTAAGGTCCATTTTTGGGGAAACAAGATTTTATCAAAAATGTATTTTCTTTATAGATACATCTAAAGAACCATTACATCCACAGCTCAAAGTTACCCAATGTAGCTTCAGTAAAAACATTATAAGTCCCTCTATGCGATCTTCTTTTGCTCAGTTTCCACGGTTCTAGAAATTAAGAAGGTCCGTTTATATGAATGTAAATGCTTTGTTCATGTCCATATAGATAGAACGAAATGGAAATAATCAAAATAATGGTAAGTGTGCCGAAACTGAGCATCAAAGTGCATATTTATAATTCATCAGCATAAATAATGTACAATAATACAATTTCACATAATTTTCCATAAGTTTAAAGGTCTGTTCAGTAATACGTCACATACACAAAATAGTGCAGGATGAAGCTTATTTGAATTTGAATCAAGTTAAAAAAAATATCAAATTAAAGTTCAATTTGTAATGGGATATGTACGAAAACATAAATAACATTGGGAAGTAATGTTTCATTGATGCAATCAAATCGGTTAAAACAGACTAAAGTGGTACAAAAACACGACATTATATTGGCTATGACCGTAAGTAATGTTCTATCGATACCTTCAATGTATCGGTTGCAACAGTTGAGTTGATCTATGAAATCGAATGTATTCAACTTTGCACATTATTATGTTCTGAGCTGTCCGATTTCCAAAAATATCGGTCAGGGATATCAGACAGAATACAAAATATCAGATTTTGAACATAATAATGATAAAATTGGATGGATTTTTTCGCATGATACTCAAAGATATTGGTCTCGCTATGAGTTTTAAAAATATCGAGCTCGGCGCTGCGCGTCTCGCACCATATTTCGTAAAACTCATAGCTCGACCAATATCTTTTTGTATCATGCTCAATCCATCCAATTTTATATCAGAATTGTCACGCAATTCACGTATTACTCACCTTTGTTTTTGGCGGACATTTTATTTTGAATCGCCCGTGTCATAATACGAAATATGTATAGAGTAATAGACATTTACTATCTGATAATTGTTCCAAAATTTTAGAACATGAAAAAATTGCGTTTTCAAGATACACTACTTTTTGTAAAATGACATTTTACATAGAAGTCAATGGGCAAATGATTATAGAGGGTGCTATTACCCTCTATTTTTAACCATTTTTAGACCTATTTTTGCCTCTAGCAAACAAACGCAATTTTTTGATTTCATGAAATTTACAGGATACTTCCTCCATGCATAGAGCTACCTTGTCATGGTTGTTTCGTTTTATTACTCGGGCTAGTTTATTAAATGTCCTATATTGACCTGCAAAGCAGACGTGACGCATCATGAACAGCCCTTAAATTAGATTGCACATAATGCCTGAAAGGGAAAAAGGGATTCAAAGGATAGACTACTTATGTCCCATAATGCATCTTGAAAGTACCGCACATCCGGAAGTTTCTGCGCAATAGATCATATTACAACCTAATGCGCAAGTGACGTAATGCGCACAACTTAGAAATATGGTCGTTCGCGCACTTTACGGTACTTTCAAGATGCACTATGGGACATACGAAGTGGTCTATTGAGGACCAAAATGTGACTATAATAGATGACATTTTAATAAATAGAAAAACAAGAGCTCTGTATGACAAGTCCATTTCATTGTATTGGGACAAGTAGTACAAGTCATGAAGAAAATTACCATTGGAAGGAGACGTTTTAATTCACATCCCGTGTAAACCGACTCTTTATATTGGCACTTCGCTATATTTAATTAATAAAACGTGAGTTTTAAAGACTTAAAGTAATTCTAATTGAACGATGTAGGCTACTAAACTACATATTTTTGTTCAGTTTTTTTAGGGTTTATCCCGTAATCATGGCAACATGATCATGACTAGCTGAAAAGTTATAGCAGCATTTATACATCAATTTGGCACCAAGCCAATTGTTATAAAAGGTTACTATGACTTAAGCAGAACCCGTGTAGACTCAATCCTTCCCTGGGACCGGTGTCCATCACGGAAGACGGTGCAAGACTGAGAGACTCTGTCTGCAAACCCGTGTTCAGCATGATCATGTTGAACCAGGGTCACATATTACACAACACCCGTTTTCCGATTTCTATATTTGGGCCTACATACTAGTATAATAGCGACTACAAATCAGATTAGCACCGCATTGTACAATTATGTTTTGACGAATTTATAAAATGGCGAACATCTATGGGTAAGTGAGTACAAGACATAGGCTGATCTATTCTTATCTATATTAAAGCATGATAATTTTGTGAACTTCAATGAACAATATTTATACATGTATATACAGTGATAAACAATATAAATACATTTCAAGAAAACATACTAGGACCGCCAGCGACCATACAATTTTCTATTTCGACTACATTTTCTAGAGCTGCTTCATATCATATTCAATTAGTTTTTTACTGCACAATTTGTATATTCAACATTCAAAATATATTCTGATTGTAATCTGAGGAAGAATTCACGTTAACTACAAAACACCACAAATGTGGCGTATAGCTGGTTTCAGGGTCCCTGTCGCAGCAAGCGACTATGTCTATTATAGCTATTCAAAGTTGAAAGAAAATTATCGTCATCGCGACGTTACAACTCTAAAACAAGAACTATGAACCAACAACAACAACAGAAATTGATCTTATGGGAGATTACTTTTTCGCTTTTGACCGCATTTTGATACAAAAACTGTTTCATTTAGTTTGTTTTGGTATTCCTGATTGTACATAACCATAACGGAGAATATAACTAAAAAAGTACAAACGGCGCGGAGTAATTTGCACAATAGTTCGTTGTAAAGTATTTTGTATTCAAAAAATTGAAAGTTCCCTAATAATACACAATTTTCAAAAACTCTCCATTTCTAAGGCTACACTCTTTATCGGTTCAGTTCCATACTTACGAGACCTTTCACTCTCGTCAATAGACCACTTTCGTATGTCCCATGATGCATCTTGAAAGTACCATAAACGCTCAGTTGACCATATTATTACGTTCTGCGCAAATGACGTCATGCGCCCAACGTAGTAATATGGTCGTTCGCGCAGAAATGCCCGTATTTGCGGTACTTTCAAGATTCATTATGGGACATACGAAACTGGTCTATTGCTTTCACATCAACTATAACACTGCATACAAAAACGGACCTTAAAATATATCATATCTGATTCATGATGCCTTTTTTTTCATGACATCATATATCAATGACTTCATGACAAATGTAATATGATTTTTCAAACAAACGACGTTAAGCATACTTCAAACAGAGTAATGGAATATGTTTTATGTCACGCCTGCTCCCTTAAAATGTCAACATGACAGCAATACTGTATTCTGGTAAACAAACCTGTAAGAATAGCTGTAGTTTTCACGTATTTCCACCTTTCAAAGATTAGAAAGGCCATTAAACCCGTGAATGCTGTCACGCTGCATAATATACCGTACCACACATCAACTATCATTACTTGCCAATCTCACACCAGGTCACCTTCTCATGTCACTCTCTATATATTACAGACATAATCATGACAATCATAATTTTACACACATCACATACCAACATTTACCGAATCCAAATTTATACTGCCAAATCTCTCTCGTTTACTCACACGGCCATATTAAAGGGGTGACTGTGCTTCTATATATTTTAGAAGAATAGGGTAGAGTTTCAAATTTGTTTTAATGAGAGCCAAAAACAGCACTGACATTATGAGGTTGTCTCTATGATCATTGGTACCAGTGATCAATGGCAATCGTGCAACCGAATAAATGTAATACGAATAATGAGCACAAACTTAAACCACAAAAAACTGTGATCGCAGAATTGGCACAAAATTGGAATTATATAGATCTTAAAAATGAAACATCCAAAAATTCTCTCATAACATACATCTTGCATTCACTTACATCACTTATACCCAACTCTGTTACATTGATTCAAACGTTCCACTGACAACTCATTACCAAGATCTATCTTAAAACCCAATCATACACTACCACATAACAATAGACCTTTTCAAAACACGACTATCCGAGAATTTCCGAAGCTGATTTTACACTTTCCGGCAATTGCCGAAAGAAAAAGTGACTCTTCAACACAATAACCAGAATGTTAAGTTCGCGTTCTCGTTAATTGGTTGCTACGGTACGAATTCGAACTTGGAATTAGCGTCAGCACTACAGAGTCACTTTCAGTTTGATCGCCCTGATGCATCTTCAAATCTAAAAGCTTAATAAGCGCAGATCAGCCGATTTCAAATGGAAATTTCACTCTTTATGTCGGTAAGCTTATGGTACCATCGGCCAAAAGTTGTTCAGAATTAGTGTATCTATATTGTATGGGTATGGTTCTATTTATTTTTTCACTTTTATTGCACTGAAATGCGAGTAATTTTTCGGACTTTTTTGTTGACAAAATCGTGCATACTAATGAGCTTGTACGTGATTGGTTGAAAAAATGGCCATGTGATCAATGTTCCGGAGATTTCAGAATGGATTTTGAAAAGGTCTATACTTTCAACCTTGACGTGGTGGCACTTGGTCTCTCGAACAGCTTATAGTCAATCATTTTCACTATAACATTCATTTTCACACGATAGTTGAAAAGCTTCTATTCCTCTCTGTTGAATCAAATTGTTCTAACAGATTTGTTAACAAGATTTAAATATGCAAAAATAACATGAAATTTGACATTTCCATTGACTATCGCTTACTTTCACAATTTCACAAACATTCTCTTAGCCCAAACACAAACCTCATTTCAAATCTGTTACTCATTTTGTCCCCATACAATGTCTTAAATCAGCTAATTTTCTCGCATGTACGCGTTACACAACATATTAAGTTCCTCATCAAACCACACATATCAAACCACAACTCTCACGCCTTCAACTGACAAGACATACCATACACTGTGTTTAAAGTAATAGGTAGCTATCTCATGGGACGACGAAGAATTGAGATTAAATGTCTTAACCGATCGAGGATATCTCGTTGGCCGAAACGGGAATCGAACTCCCAACCTACTTGTTCTTGTACCAGAATAGGCTTATTGTATGGGTAAAGCAAACGCAAAGTCGGATGAACAGCGCACTATGAGCGACCAGAGTATTTGAACAGATCCCTACATTTCGGACAACAATCACATACTATTCTCTCACCCTAGTCTCTCATTCTTTTTTTTTCCACCTAATGATTTTACTCTCTCAATAAACAAAATTCTGATTGGTTGGTAGCCGGAAATGATCACTTATAAAACCAATTGAAATAAGTTTTGAATAGAGCTGCGTTGTCATCTATACATAATCATGATACAAACTCCGTGATTGGCTTAATAAATGGTGTCGAAAGTAACTATTGACCAACGAGCAAGTAGATATATCATGGGAGAGGAGGGCGGGTTTCAGTTGAAGCTGTGAAGCTACTCATCACATGCAAATTCCTCTACCATTATTGCAATTCTGTTTATGGATTTTCATTGCAAATACATTACTGCTTAGTCTGTTCTGCATACAACAGAATGCTGAGCTGGTGAAATGCATACTGTATAATGATCAAAGTTTGTGCCTCCTACGGGAAACAGATAGAAGTCAGTGGCCTTAAGATACAGTGGTTAAAACATAAGTCCGCTCTCTCTCTCCCATCTCACAATTTACCAACTACCACCCATCAACTCTTTACTTACAAGTTACAACATACATACTTCCTTACATACACGACACATTTTTCATACATATAGTAATGACTTTAAGGAGTATGTAAAATTCCGTGACACATGTAATCATAATCACCAAATCAACTTTATTGTTAATTGAAACATGAAAAAATATGCAAATATCAAAATGTGCGGTCTAAAAAAAAAAAAAGGAGTTTGCATCAGTGTTGTTGTCTTATGGCACATCCTATGTTTCTATACAAAAACATTCTGAATGTAGTAATGGCAAACAAACAATCAAAATTAACACTGTATAATGGTATGAAAATAATACTGAACATACATTTACCTGCCAAACTATCATGGATTTTACAAAATTTTATTATTAATCAATTTTCTGAGATATAGTTTTTCTATCTGAGACATTATGGACCGTAGCGAGGCTTTTGCGCTATCAACCACCGCAAAGCCATTTTGAAGGCTAAAATATACGAGCCGTGGTTTACATCAAAATTACAGTTGCCAGCATAACTTATATCAAAATCCATTAGGGATTTTACAACAATGACGTATATACTGACGTTGCATGGTTGAGAACAGAGTATAGAAACTTAACAATCGAAAGAGAGAAAATACCAGTAAAGCAACGTTATTAATAATGCGTGCATTTTGGTACAAAAATAAAACCGATTAAATTTGGTTATAAGGCCCAGCCGCACTCTATACATCCATATAACTATATGTAGTACTCAACACGAAGCACACATATATTTTTGGTAATACTTTACAAAATGGTGAGAGTTATACAACATTGGTATATATCGACTTCAAAATGTTATATCATTAACGTCTATCTAGGGGGCTGCTCATACTAAGGTAATAGTTCTTAACTGATGTTTTTTTATATTTTTTAAAAATTTCTGATGAATGATTAATAAAAGGAAAAAAGAAATAAACCATTCATCTTTGCAAAACAGTTTATTAAAACCCTTTGAGCGCCAAGTAGTGCAATTAACACCACAGTAATTATTCGTGAGGTACAAAATAATTGCTGCCATATAGTAAGTTTACAAGGAAAATATGCAAATTTTAAAATGAAAACTGATAAAGCTGCGATATATTCTTATATTAATTTGAAATTTAGCAACAACTCAGTCTTAATATGAGTATTAGGCAAATGATATATGCTTGGTTCAAAATTTCATGCTCATTAGGGAAACCTCTGATAAAATTCAACAAAAGGCAGCTTATATGAATACACTCCAAAACACCCGATTTTCTATGTGGCTGCTCTTGGTGCTTTAAGAGATAACAAGAGGGAATATATAAACAACATAAGCTGGCTCTCAAAAATGAAAGAAAATGGTTTTTCTGTCTTTATCCAATTTATTCTTTGAGGAACCCATTTGCTATTATCGGTTATCAATTATATAGTTATTATCGATAAAGTATTTAATAAAGCAAGTAAACATTAGGACTATCACAATACCCACATTATGCAGTTTCAAATTTATCATCTAAAGTACATTGTCTTTAATCTATATCTAAGACAGTGTGAAATTCAGCTTGATCTATTAGTTTTAAAGCAGATGAAATTTCAATGATAATCATAAAAATGTATTTTTTTCCTTCTTTTTCTCAATTGATAATGTTTTTTTATCAAAAAATTCTATATACAAATGAAGAAGCACATAAAGTACGCACAGATATTGGAAAACATGATTAATCTTCTTGATTTGAAATACATAACGTCCACCAAACTACTATCCCTTTAAATAAAATTCTTATTTACATCCCCCAAACGCGCTATATACCTATAATACGTAGGGTGGATACAATATAGTCATAATCTGTTAATTTCATTGCCACCAAATAATACATCAAAAAATATTAAATCCGAATATTTTACAATTTACAGGCTAACTTCGTTGGCCTTTGAAAATTTTCACATATTTCACATTTTCAATAATTTACACATTTCATTGACTTTTCCCAGTATATTAATTACATTTTGGATCTCACGGGATACAGTTTTACAAAAACTGTTATCAAATTCGAAACAAAACTTGACAAAAAATAACAATATTTGCCATCCTTCAGTATCAAATATATAGATTCAAATAATTTGAGTGAACATTCGTTTCACCGTACTGGTAGATACTCAAACACATCCATATCTGACCAGTTGTTCTATAATAGTTGTATTTGAGCATCTATAACTTTACCAAACTTTCATGATGGTTAATTCCAGTATGAATATCCCAAACCATTGCTATAAATTTAAAAACAAATCCGGTGTGAAAGTAATCGAAGTCCCCCTGAAATGGTAGTCCGCCTTCCATAGACCATAACGGAATAAAGCGTGAAACTGATGTTGCGTGAGAGTTGTTAGCAGTGTTGGAGTACTCGAGTACAGTACTCGTACTTGTACTCGTACTTAAGTACATTTTTTGAGTACTTGTACTCGTACTTGTACTTGAACATGAAGTACTCGTACTTGTACTCGTACTCGACTGGTAAGTACTTGAGGAAAACAAGCAAATTCAGCCGAGTACAGGTGAGTACAATTATTTTAAAATAATAAAATAAAATCTTTTATTCAATATTAAATAAGATAAAAATTATCATTTTATTTTCTGTTTTATTTATTTTTTCCCCATTTATTTATTTTGTTTTTTGATTTTTTATCTTTTCATATATTTACTTTTTTAGGCCTATATCCATAGTACAGGTAAAATGCTCCCAAAAATCATAACAGTTGATACACCCAACATACACACCCCATTGCATAGCTTAACCCACTGAAGAAGACCACCCAATTGGGTGAAAATCATTCAGTCAGTCAATCAATACTGCAATTATCATAATCTGTTCAGTTGTGCTTACTTGCCCTCATAGGCGGCGGACCCGGAAGAACGGGGGCGGGGGGCCGCCCCCCCTTAATTTCACGAGGGGGACGGATCCCCTCAAAAATTAAAGAAAAAAAAAAAAAAAAAGGAAAGGAAAGGAAATTGAAATTTTCCCTTTGTTTTGATAAGAGAAACGTTAAAAATCATAAAAAATTTGCGCTTTGCGCGAATTATCAGATATTTTGTCACTTTTTAGTAAAAATTGGTCATTTTTGCGCAAAATTTCAAGATTTTTAAAATAATTTTTAGCTGAAATTAGCCAATTTGACAGATTTACTCGTACTAAGGAGTAAGTACTCGTACTTGTACTCGTACTCGAAAGGTGAGTACTCGTACTCGGATAAGGGGTACTCGAATACAACACTGACTGGTTGTTAGCCTATACTTTTCTGTACAACCTGGACAATAAGAACGGGGGACTTACATTCCTGCTACACCGGTTTAGAATATCTTGTTCATGAACTACGATCCAGGGAATAAATCCAAGTTTTGTCTTCAATTGACCATTAATTCCAAATAATACACCATTGATTAAAATATCCTTCAATTTTTGTTAATTGCAATATACCGAGAAGCGCGATGCATCATTCTATACGTTATTCAGCCATGCCACTCAAGAATTATTGCTTGTCCTTGTTATATAACCAATTCTTCAACACATATCCCCTTGTTTTATCGTGAAATTGCATTCACA
>JXSR01S008519.1:51553-69461 GCA_000969725.1 Ophiothrix spiculata
TTTGAAACGTTACATCAAGTTTTGATAAACAAAGAAACATAAACAGAATATCAATTGAAGAAAACAATTTTACATATTGCATTAAGTATTGAAAGAGATAGCTAAATACGATATCAGTAACATATTTTTTAAATATATCAGTTCCTAAACATTTGAAACAATAATCAAGTATTCAAGAGTTGATAAAGAAACATCTAAAGGTAATATCACCAATACACTGATTTGAATAAAACATTGTCTTTAACATTTAAAACATGACTGCTACAGATACAGCAGATCACGAAACGGACGGTTTCAACAACATTTAAAGAAACATTAAAAAACATTACATCAATTATTGATTGAGCTACAGTCTAAGATGATTTCCATCAATATACTGATTTGAATAAAACATCGACTTATCATTTTAAGGAGTTTCTTCGGAGAAGCATCTGCTTGAAAACGATTGTGGGATAACCATTTGTTTAATATATACATAGCAAAATTTCATAAATGGGCATTGAACGCACGCTTTATTTATATATTTTTTTAAAACATGTGCTGCATCGCTGCGCGGACATGCCATCAAAGTAATCAAATTTTATTCGAAATGCCTCTTGTCATTTATTTTAAAAGTGACGGTATTTTAAATCTTTTTAAGAAGCACATAAACATAGACTTTTTGAGTTGTGTGATAAATCATGTAAATTTAGGGAAAACATGTATTTTTGAGATGCCTGTATCTTAAAAACGATCACAGTGACTCATCTTTTTATTTTGGATTAGTTAATCAGCACAAATAAATCTATACCAAATACAATATTTTAGGAAATTCTATGAGGATTTTGCTTCTCGGAGGAAACCCCATAAACCCATACATGCGTCAAGTTCTACTTTTAAGACGTCTAGGTCATATTTGTTTAACATTCATCAAGCATTTTATCAAGATCAACAATACTGTTATTATATGTGACCCGTCATATCGAAAGGTACCTTATGGTCAGCATAGTAAATTACGAGACACGGGCCATTGAAGCTGAGCATAGTCAAAAATCAGGTCCAAGGTCGAATTTCTAATTTCATCAGAAACGTTACCTTTGAAGTGTATTCTGTCATATCACACCAGGCTCCAACATTCAAAACATATGAAAAATGTGTTAACAACCAAAATAAAAATCCTCTCTCCATTACAGTGTTACTTGTAATAGTACCAAAACTTTAAACTCAATTTTCTCAGAACTATAGTTTCCGAATCAGCCCGATGCCTTTTGCAAATTTGGTTGTAACTTTGCAACCGAACATGTTATTTTGAAGCTTAAAATCTCAGAAATAATTGATTTGGGGACCCTTAAGGTACCTTTCGATATGACAGGCCACATATGATATTAAAAAAAAACCCAAGATTTGCTTAAGATATATGATATCTGTACACGGGTTCAATGACAGACAAGTTGAAGAAGCTAGATCATCAAGTATTGACATCAAATACCGTTGTCTGAAGTCGGAACATTTAAGATATAAAACTGCTAAAAATGTTTTGCAAATGATTTTACCACAGATAAGTGTAAGAAACATTGTTTTAACCATTACATTAAGTATTCTACCTACACCATAGATTAGAGCCTATGCCCTACTTAATTAAATAAGTACTTTACCACAATTTAATGTGCCCATTATATAAACTGCCTCAAATAAGATAAATATTAACACATTTCACACTCGTCCTACTTCATGCACCCAGATAATATCATCATCATCATATCTTTTTGGTTTTGTTCATAATGTTTATGTCCCAGTGTATCAATCATATCGTAAGCAATATCGCACCAATCTGTCATGGTTTTGATTCCAATCATCATGTCTGAAAGCTTATAAATGTGATTATTTTTTATTATTATACAAATCCTTTTTGTTAGTTTATAAAAGTATAAAGAATATCTGCTTCATTCGTGTTGAAGAGATGAGAAGATTATGATAGACACTAGCATCAACTTTGTTGATTGTCTCAAAAATATGCAGATTTATTTCCAATTTCCTATCATTTTCTTGAGATGAAACTTTGCTGGTATTTTGTAGTAAGCACAAAGATTGTGAATCTGTCAAAAAATAAATTTCAACAAATTACGACCTTGACATGTATTTTCACCTGTAGCGCAAAATGAAGTTTCTGGCATTTACGGCTCATATGGGTTCGACCCCGTCAAATATTCTCGGCAATAGACCTTTTCAAAACACGACTTTCCGAGAATTTCCGAAGCTGATTTTACACTTTCCGGCAATTGCGGACAGAAAAAATGACTCTTCAACACAATAACAAGTATGTTAAGTTCACGTTCTCGTTAAATGGCTGTGTACGGATTCGAACTTGTAATTAGCGATAGCACTGAAGAGTCACTTTCAGTGTGATCGCCCTGATGTGATTTGAAATCTTAAACTTAATCAGGCGATTTCAATGGAAATTTCACTCTTTGTCGGTGAGCTTATGGTACCATCAGTCAAAAGTTGTTCAGAATAAGTGTATCTAATAATGTATGGGTCTGGTTTTATTTATTGTTCACTTTTATTGCACTGAAAAAGCGAAAGAATTTTCGGAAAATGTTGTTTACAAAAACATATATGTTAATGAGCTCGTACGTAATTGGTCACGTGATCGATGTTCCGAAGATTTCCGAATGGATTTTGAAAAGGTCTATACATTTACTGCGTTCTTAGAGACACACTTACCTGAGTGTAAGCCTATTCTTAATTTGAGACTAGCGTCCGGTTTATGCCTAATTTTGAAGGATTTAATGGCATGTAGGAGGGCTAGCGACATTCGGGCAATCTCCCGGGCGTGGAAATCTCCATTGCGTAACGGTAGACCCGATACTACCATGTATGCATCGCCGATTGTTTCAACCTGGAAAAGACAAAATGATCAAGTATGAGAACTATAGCCAGGCCCCTGACACTTTATCCCCATATACTTCATAGCTCATTTGATTACTATTTCTCAATAGTCGCTGGTTAACGTTTCTTGGCTGATCGCGTGATCAGAGGCTCCAATTACAAAAACGAGGTCGCATTATGAATAATCCTACTCAAATAAATCCTGACATCGTCCTTGATGTGTATTACGCTTAATCGGGTACAAGCTGTGCGGCATTCTTCAAAATGCGACCTCCTTTTTGGTCCATCCTTCATGTAAGACATCATGAAATTAGCCTAGCATTAAATCTGTTATTAACACATGTATTGATTATTTAGTGATAAGTCTTTTGAAGCAGTTTAGCACATGAATATTCGTTATTGTCCACATACTACGTTACACGTTACGCTATGATTGGGGCCATATTTTGAGCTTAGTGTAATCTCTGTTACTCTGTGCTATAGCGCTCAGACAAATTACCAAAAGAATACATGGACACACACCACTACACAATTTCGTAAGTTCCTATGTAAAACAGCTTACAAATCGTGTTATTTTTCTCGGCTATAAGCAACTGATTGCTACAACGTTTGGTTTTATTTAGAGATTATGATCTTGCTGAGTTTACAAAGTAAGAAGAATATAAGCATGGCATTTTTTCTAGGCAATAATAAAGATAGAGCCAAGGCCTACATAGTGCGACCTCAGAATGCCTTTTTCTCAAACTCGGAAAAACATTTTTTCTTTAATCCATTTCAACAAATTTCACCAAAACAGCAACATAAATATGACTGTTGACCAATCAACCACAACCATCAAAAGCTGGGAGGACGAGTATGGATCGATAACCAAACTCCCAAACAATTAACCATAACCATCAAAAGCTGGGAGGACAAGACATTAGTATGGGTCGATAACCACACTCCCGAACAATTAATTATAACCATCAAAAGCTGGGAGGACGAGCTTTGGTCGATAACCAAATTCCCGAAAATTTAACCAGCCGGCCTTTGAAGGTTTTGTTTTTCCTGACAATGCAAATTGTAAACCTGCAGGTTTACAATTTTGTAACAATTGTAAACCTGTGATGTCGTTCTTACCTTGTATACATTGAAACTTTCAAGTATAGCATCGAAACACGTGTAGAGATCGTTTAATAGATCAACAACCTGGAAAATAAAAAAAAGAGGTAAGTATCGTCATGTGGGTGCAAAAAAGTCGTATCTGCAATGGCTACCATATGTCATATTTATTTAACACCTTATCACTATAATGTGAAAAATCACTCAAAATTTCTCTCCCATATGTCAGTGGCTCTTGAAATGGTTCTTTATGTGACTATAGTATGTGACACCGTCACCTAAAGAACCATTTCAAGAGCCATTGACCAAAGACTGGACATTCCACCGTGACATTCAAATTTTTGACAAATGGCAGCTATTGCAGATACGACTTTCTTGTACTAACATGATGGTATGTAATTAAAGAAGGGAAGTTTTGATGAGCCGCTTTTTCTTAGTTGTATTGCATATTTATGTTGCATGAGGCTACTAGGCCTTAACGAACAGTCAAGGTAAACAGACTCTGACACATTCGAATGTCTAGGCGGTAACTTATTTACCCTTTATCAACTCTTCAGCCACTGGGCTGTAGAAAACGTCAAAGACAAAACACAACGTGTTATAACGATTTGACAGGTGTCGAAGGGATGATTAAAAGAAAACGTAGTCACTGAGTTCAGTAAACATGGTAAAGGCTTGTATTATTCAATTCAGCCGAAGTGGATGAACTTTGAAAAGTTTGATATAGGAAGTCCGTGATTTTAACTATAGCTCTTTCTATCCAATGTAGCACAGTATTTTACTAATCATCTTAAACATGTTAAAAGTAAGTAGTTTAGAATCGAAATTCACATACACACAATTTAGAAATTTTATTTTTCTGTATCGAATTACGCTAAATTACAATAACTTGAACATCAATCATTTTCAAAGAAATCAGAATTTTAAACAGAATATTTACCACTAGGAATATACACAAAAACAGCTCAGGCCACTTGATGTTATTACTAACACTTTTATACTATTTTCCTCAAATGCTTTCGGTGATGAAATTACAAAAATATGGATGATTTTGTCCCATTTGGAAACACATGGTATTCTTTCGTGAATTATTCATTTTATTAAAGAGTGAACTGTTAAATTACGTCATGTAATATGCAATTGGGAAATCTTAGTAAAAGTATAGTGACCTGGTTTTGATTTAGAGTAAAACATTGCTCTGTAAATTAACATTTGCAAACACTTTTAAGTGATTTAAATTTTTTATCATTGCAATGTTTAAACAGTCATTCAACACTAGTTGACATATTTATCACAGTATGTTGATATTTCTAATATTGTGTAAAGATTTAAATGATTTTAGCTTATTCATATTGAAATAACACATATAAAATATGTTGCGAATTCTGACATTTATAACATTATTTGTTCATCTATAATGTAACAGTTTTTGACACCACTATGGCCTACATTTATTCTGCCTTCTCTTTTCTTCAAGTATACTTTATTAAAGGGACTAGCCTAGATTCCAACCAGAATTAAAAACTTATGGGATGCTCTAAATAAAGCTTAAAAGTATAATAAAATCCTAAAAAATGCAAAATATTACACACAAATGGCTCAAATTTAGAGAGAACTAATTTGCAATATATCATGATGGTGGTGTGACTATCCTGTGTTTCATAAATCCTAAATTTGTACCTCGGATGGATTTACCAGATAAAAGATCAAACAAAGCTCCTAGATAAAAGAGAAACAATTTCATTAAAAATAATTTGTTTAGCCATCACGGGTGTAGAAACAAGATTTTTTTTTAAAGTTTTCAAACTAGAAACACTGTTTTCACACCACTTTTTTTCGCCGGCGAAATAAATTAAAGTAGGTAAAGAATTGCAATTTTCTCCAATATTCCTAAAAATCATGGAAACTACTTATAGTTTTTATTACTATAAACATGTTCTATCGATTAAAGTAAAAAAAAATATGTAGGTAAACAAATTGGGGGAAGAATCTAGGACAGTCCCTTTAATCATAATGATATTTTATAGTGCATTTTACTATGCAGGCTATGCAAAGTGCTGTCGACAATTATTATAAGCCTAGCAACAGGAAACCGTCACATTCATTTCGTTTCAACTAGACTTGCTGTACGAATGCCCAATGCGCACACCCTATCTGCACTTAGATTGTAATGTTCCCCATAACAGCTCCCCAATATCGCTGGGATCGAAGAAGCAATTGAGATTAAATGCCTTGCCTAAGGAGATAAACCATCAGCCGTATAGCGGGGTTCGAACTCATGGGCCACTGATTCAGAGTCCTGCGCTGTTCCACTGGACCACACGAGTAGTCTTTAAGTAGATATATCAACTTTGATTGGTAATCATTGGTACAGTATTTTGTATGTCTTATGTATGGGATTCTGGAACAAAGACTCCGGTTATTTGTTTCTCGCCTTCAATTTCTAAATTTTGTTTCCATCTATAATATCAACTAACAATTTCTTAAAATATTTCTTCGCATAAATTGTCTCATTCTCCCCATAATGTTAGCTTACATTGCTCATATATAGTTATAGCCTTGTCTTATAAAATTTTATCACAGCTCCAAATCGAGTGTTTCCTGACTATCAAAAGACAGTTTGCTTTCAAACTTCAAATGGATAAATTTGACTCCTTACAAAGATGTTTTCGATTTAGCAACATATATATCCACAATGTGCTGCACATTTATATGACCTTACCGGCTTGGCATAGATGAGAAAGATCCCCTCAGATATAGTATTACAACAAATCCCGGGACTTGGACATGGTATTACAACAAAAAATATACACATTATGACCTTATTGGCTTGTATTAAATGAGAGAGATTCCCTAGAATTATGGTATTACAACAAAAAACATCTATTTTATGACCTTTGTGGCTTGACATAGATGAGAGAGATTCCTTTGGATATGGCATTACATCAAAACCATAGATATATTATGACCTTTATGGCGTGCCATAGATGAGAGAGAATCCCTTGGATATGAGCTCTGATATGGCATTACATCAAAATCATAAAGACACCATCACAAAAGTGTGAGAAGTTTTCGGTCATCGACCACCCATGTCGTGTTATATTTTATCCCCCTGCTACTTGCGACACGTTACGTGTTAGCTTCTCTACCCACATTACAAAATCCCAGTATAGTCAGAGTGCCATGAACAGGATTTTGTGAAACTTGTATTTATTACTTTTCTCGGTTACTTTGCTCGGATCTTACTAACTACAGAGTGTCCCGGAAAACACCTTACAATCTTTGCATGCAATTTTCTTAGGTTTGACGGACAGTCAGATAGTATGTAAACATAGCATTTTATAGTCCATGAATTGAACGCTCAGATACAATTTGTTTCATTTCAATCGGTGTTGTGCATCAATTTACGTTTACAAGTTACGTTTTATATGTGGCTGTAAAATTGTTTGGTCCAATGTCACGATTCGTCTTGAATGAATTTAATGTTATTGATCTGCTCAATCAACTGTAACAATGTTTACCAATTTATTATGTACATGCTATCTTTTATCTATGCTGAAAATGAACAATTTTGATGAAAAAATAAGACAGATGTGATAATTTTTCCAAGGTTACTCATGTTTATTTCATTCAGAAACACCTCTGCTTTATGAGCAAAAATCATGAAATTGGACCAGACAAAAATCCACCCAAATATTTGATAAAACGTAAATTACACAACCGATTGAAATGAAACGAACGGTACCTGAAAGTTTAATTCATGGATTATAAAATGCAATGTTTACTTATACTTTCTGACTGTCCGTTAAACCTAAGAAAATTGCATGCAAAGATTGTAAGGTTTTTTCTGGGACACCCTGTACATGTATACTTGGTCTATACAGTATGCCCGGTGTAATACACCTAGCTTAGACATAAGCCATTCAAGGTTGCTCTTTCTACCTGATTTAATACTCATATCCACAATGTAATATCTATGTTATTGAACATGTTGAAGACCAAATGGAGTGTCAGAGTCCGTTACTAATAGGTAATATCGATAACAATATTAAAAAAAAAAATAAGCAAGAAAGTATATGTTGAATGGTCATCACATTGTACTTCAATATATATTTCCATATCAACATAAAGTAGAGAGAAAGTATCCAGTTTTGCAGTTTTCTTGTCACCCCCCCCCCCCAAATTTGACAATGTACAAAAAAGGTCCACAAAAATCCCCTAAATGTCCACCAAAAGAACACCCAAAGCACCAAAACACGTAAATGTAGGTCGTTTTTTAATAAAATACTACAGAAAATGCTTGGAAAACTGCTAAAAACCTTTTTCTTCTTTTTTTTGGCTTGTCACTTTATCAAAACCACTGAAATTAGTTTCGGGTCGACCAAAACGAAAATTTTTCCTCCAAAAGGTCCACTTTTTGAAAATATCCTGGCTACGGGCCTGATAGAAAGGGTCCAAAGTACAACAATGAAATTTCCAACCGCTAACATTTTAATAATCATAATTTCATTATTATTGAAACAACGACAACAGTACAGTTCAGTTCAGGTTCAGAAAATCATCAAAAACCAAATGCAAGTAAGGAATCAAAATGTTTGGGTAGTAACAGTGGTTCATTCCCTTTTGAAAATTTTGTTTTCTTATAAAAATATATGTTCTAGACCAAACCGGAAACTTCCTTTCTTTAATTTTATATTTATTACGTCGTTATTTGTTTTTGATACAGGGGAGGGGATGAGGAATTTACTGTCATTGCAAGGTGGACCCCATGCTTATTTATATTCTTTCAAAATGGACCCTAAACATGTAATTTTTCCTTTGAGAATATAATACCCCAAAACAAGTATTTCGTCATGTTTCTCCACTCTAATATGTTCAAATCACGACTGAAAACATACCGTTTTCATACTGTTTTCAAGTAAGTCTTCACTATTTATTTCTTGACATCGTGGCTATATATTACCATTATAACAACACATTTGGTCATAACATCAATAACCAAGTTAAATAAAAGTAATAAGTTATTAGCTAATTGTTCTCTGTAATTGAAAAGATGTTTCCTGGAAAGATTTTCATATCCTTTTCACGTAAACTATACCCTAATTTCCAGAGTTTTGCAATGTTGATACCCTTTGCAAATGTACTTAAATACCCAACTCGAGTATATCGCTCTTTCATAAAAAACTAAACTCACTTTTGTACAGGAGCCTGATGTCCACCTTGTAATGACAGTGCCCCCCGGGTTTGACAAGTAACTAAAAACCTCACCTGTAGTGGCGTACTTTCCGATGACAATTTGGTAAAACCAACAATGTCACTGAAGTATATGGTGACACACTCGAATGTCTCGGCGGTGACGGGTTTGCCCTTTTTCAACTCTTCGGCTACTGGCCTGTAGAAAACGTCAAAGACAAAACATAGCGTGTTATATATACCATTCTGATAGGTGTCAATGGGATGATTAAAAGAAAACGTAACGTGTTGAATTCAATTAATGAGGAGATTTGGATGTTGAATACATGGGTCAATTTGTAGGTTATTGAATTTAAGGTAATTAAGAAAAGCAACGGAAGGGTTAACAAAACTATTAAAGTTAAATAATGAATACAAATAGTTTAGAAGGAGACATATGCAAAGAAGAAGATGAAGAAGAAGAAGAAGAAGAAGAAGATGTAAGAAGAAAAAAAAAGTTGTGTAAGTTGTGAAGCATTTGTAGTAAAAAGAAGAAAAAAAAAGAAAAGGAAAAATTCGAACATCATCAAAAGGTCAAAAATAGGATGACAAATAGGACAATTGTAAAATATATAAAAAAGTATCGACAAAAGTAATGAAGTAAAAAACCTTGAAAAAAAAAAGAATATACGAAACATTTCTTTTAAATTTGGTAGTGTTGCTTACTTATAAATTCTTTTTTGGTGCTCAAAAATCTTGAAATAAACATTCTTAAAGCACTGTACAATCATGACAATTACATCAATAAGCGAATAAAGGAGATGACCTTGGTTGACGTAACATTAGCAGCTTGTATTTGGACTTGAAAGTTTATTAAAAACTCTTCACTGCTTTTATATGTTGCCTGAAAGAAAGGTCAGTGTCTTGAAAACATTCTACAAACCTTCGGTCAAAATAGCAACAGGGTTA
Source organism: Ophiothrix spiculata (assembly GCA_000969725.1). Classification (NCBI taxonomy): domain Eukaryota; kingdom Metazoa; phylum Echinodermata; class Ophiuroidea; order Amphilepidida; family Ophiotrichidae; genus Ophiothrix; species Ophiothrix spiculata. The sequence continues at coordinate 61,664 of JXSR01S008519.1, forward strand.
GAAAAACATTTGTAATTGGAAAATGGGAGTGATGTGAATACATATAGGACATTTCATCACCTGACTCAATAAAGCAAGATTAAGAACATTGCCTTTCTTGAAAACACGTCATGTAATGTGTTCTGGCAGTGTCGTAAAATTCGTGTGTAATAAGTACAAGTTTAAACGTCATCAATTATAGCCTATACATTGCAAATATATTGCTATCAATCATTCAGCATTTTCTACCAGTATCTAAACAAAGACAAATTATGCTTATTTTATGTCTATACAGATTGAAAGAACCTACATATCTGCCGTGTATGTCCAAAACCGAAATTAAAATTATCTTAATAATGTTTTTGTATGTTTAACAATAATTTCATAAATAGTTTAAATAAATTCGTTTGTTAATGGTATAATCAGAATAATGCCGCATGGTTAATTTTATTGTTTATACAGTTTTATAAATGATCTATGCGCCAACCAAAAAAAATTAAAATGAAAAAAGTTTGAAGGCACAACAAATCAAAACACTTTCATGTGTAATTATTTCAAAACTACCGATCTGTAAACGTGTGCTTTGTCTCGTTTCTTCTTTTGATCTGTATTCATTGATACAGCCAGTATGTGTAATGTGTTCTTAGGATAATAAACAACTCTCGCATAAGTTGCTAAACAATTAGCTGTGCTAAATAACTAACGAGACTTCGTGATATTTATTAAGGCCAAAAAAAAAATATTGTTTGTTTGCCCTCAAGTGGAAAAATTAAAATTTTGGGTCGGTCGGTCGGTTGATCTTTTTTTCTTTTTTTTACTCTTCACATATATTTTAAAGAATGATGTCATTCCATGGATTTTATCTTGAATACCAAGCAATGCAGGGCTTAATCAAAAATTGTGTCTATACTACTGTTAAATTTTACGTTTTACATCGAACATATCGAGTTTTTATATTTTACATGTTTGAAGAAAAAAAAAATAAACTAAAATCGCGACCCCAATTTTTGGCATTTTTAGGGTCGGTCGCGGAGGGCAAACAAACATATATTTTGTTTTGGTCTGATGCTTCGTTTCAGCAAACACATACATTCATGAAGAAGTATCAATAACAACAAAATCTTGTTTTTGGTAACTGTTCGCACCTCTTCCAGCTCCAAACAGCAGCCGACGTTTAAGAGAAAATAATGATTAATTTAAAGCTAGTTCGTGTGAGACGTTTAAATATTTATGCTGCCAATGTTTCTGTTAGGTGATTGTATTTAAAGAGTTTCTTCCTGAAATGGATTTAGTTTCACAGTGAAATACATGTTGATGCACACCTTTTCATAGTGGTATTTTCACAGGGTATTTCCCCATAGGAGTGTCACAATTTCAAGTTGGACTAGTATGTATAACGCAAAAAAGACATTTTTTAAGCATTTTGGTACTTTTTGACCATTTTTGTGAAAACTAAGGAATTAATCCAAAAAGTGTAAAACTATTCTCTAGAACCGCCGACAATGGTATACCTGTTTTTGAAGATTTTGACGAAAATTATATTTTCCAAGCTTATTATTTTGCATTTTTTATGTGAGTTTCAAAAAAGGGAATTCGGTTTTTTTTAATCTGATGCTATACAGGTCTTGTAAAATTTCCTTTCCAAAAATGTATACATTTATATTGTTTACTTAAATTATGATAAAAACATTTTAGGGATTATATGTCTTCGACCTTAAGAGGGTAGTTATTGTAATTATATTTGTGGTAACAAAAATATTTAAATTGTAGGCCACAGGAACTATTTTGGGTCTTTAAAAATGCTTAACAAGAATATCTTTATGATATATAATGTCGAAGAAAAAATCCTCATGTTGCTATCTGAGAATATACAGAATCTTCAATATCAGAATTTTTAAAAACCCATTACTTAAATTACCTTCAAGTTAAGGTTTGTTCAGTGTGAGGTATTATATTAATATCTCAAAGAGGTTATAAAGGGTGACAAGCGATGTTGAATTACATACAAGGTGAAACAATATTATGGTAAGACAAGGACGTCAAATTATGTGGATTCATCAGTTAAATGATAATATTTTGTATTCACTTTAATCATAATAATCTTCAGTGCTATCTTAGCAGCGCTATGGTACGGTAAAATCGGTTTTATGGTATTGAAACCTGAACGGGGTTCATGTTCATTGAAACCATTTTGGGCCAACATTTTGTTATCCAATAACGGTAGCGCATTTTTAAGTAGAAAAATATCCCAACGATCGCGTCGGTTTTGAAATAATTATCATAAAATAGGGAAAATTATTACAAAGTAAACTATTTAACAAATTATACATATCACAACATAAATGCAAATCATTTGGACACTGTTTTTTTGAGTAAAAGAAGCAATTGTTCAGTGTGCTTAAAAAGCTTAAACAATCTTTTGGAAGTAGCCTAATAAAATCAAAATAACATTTCAACACATCAGGATAAGTGTTTCAACTCTATATAATGACATTTTAAAAGCCTTTTACCATTAACAATGGGCTTTGAAAAAAATCTTAACATCTTTCAAATATCACAATATAAATATTTTTGAATGTCAATAATCGATAAGTGGACATGCTCTTTATCTATTCAACACATTACAATAACAAGCTGGTTTGAAGTAAAATCACTACTTTGTTAAAGGACCTCATTTAAGTGAACCACTTAACAAAATTTCTTTGCTTCTTTAGTATAAACTCATTAGAATTACAATAAAAAGTAACACGATGCCTCAAGACTAAAAAATCGCAGTTAGAAAATTTCTGAATAATTCCAAAAGAAAATACAATAATCTCAATAAGAAAAGCAAACACATTTTAGTATATAATTATTTAGATTAAAATAACCAAATAAAATGTGTTGTAATAAAAAAAATTCCTCCTTCTTTTGATTTTGCGTACATCATCATCATAATAATAATAATAATCATTTGTAATGCGCCATCAATCTAGTAGTACTATTCCGAGGCGCAAACATGAAATACAAAAACAATACAGTTAAAGATAAAACATTGAAATACAAAATACATTTGTAGATAAAAACCAATTGAAAATATCAAGTAAAGTTCATTACATATATGTTTGGTTGTATAAATGAGTCTTTAACAAGTTCTTAAAAGTCTGAAATGAATCACAGTTTCTTATGTCAAGAGGTAACGAGTTCCAAAGCGTAGGCGCAACAACGGAAAATGCTCGATCTCCAAATGCAGATAAAGCCCGTGGAATAACAAGTAAATGTTTATCAGAAGATCTTAGTCTGCGACTTGGAACATAAGGAACAAGAAGGTTGAATAAATAATCTGGTGCAATGCCATTCAAAGCCTTCCAAGTTAAAATCAGTATCTTGAAGTTAATTCTCTCGCGAATAGGAAGCCAATGGAGATCTTTCAATATAGGAGTTATGTGATCAAACTTTCTTGTCTTTGTTAGAACACGAGCAGCAGTATTTTGAGCGAGTTGAAGTTTGTGAAGTAAACGATCAGTGATGCCAATTAACAGAGAATTTCCATTGTCAATACGTGATGTAACAAGTGCATGAATGATGGTAGCAGCAGTTTCATATGTTAGGATTTTCCTAATACTATTAATATTTCGCATGTGAAAATAAACAGATTGGCATATACGTTTGACATGTTGGTCCATACACAAGTTATTATCGAAAACAATTCCAAGGTTCCGGGCACTTTTTGAAGCATGAATTTGAGTTGTACCGACATTTATAGAATGATCCTGAATTTTGTGTTGCTGGTATTTTGAAGTCATAATAAGAAATTCAGTCTTTTCATCATTTAGCTTGAGCTTGTTTGTAGACATCCATGATTTTATTTCTAAGATGCAAGCTTCAGCTTGTTTACGAGCAGACAATTCATCAATAGGATCATTTAAATTAAAAGGTATATACAGTTGCGTATCATCTGCATATGCATGGACGAATAAACCATGTTTTCGAGCAATGTTAGCAATTGGTGAAGAATAAATAGTAAAGAGTATTGGTCCAAGCACGGATCCCTGGGGAACTCCGAAAGAAAGTGGTACCTGCGTAGAAACAGTTCCATTGATGTTGACATCATATTCGTGTCTGATTTTTTTTATATTTCAAATTTAGTCCTGGAAAGTATTTGAACTATTAGGCTGTTGCCTGACGGAGACCAAATTAAATCAAGCAACCAATTAATAATCAATCGAAAATAAATATATTATTTAGATACTCTTATGTAAAACAAAGAACGACTTTGCTATACTTAATATCAAATACGTATTTCGGTATTTGGACAAATCATATACAGCCATTCCATTGTGGCTCGCGTGACATTGCAACAAATATCCATGTTTGAATGGATCACTACTATAAAATTAGCTTTCCCCTACTTTAATTTTACATATTTTTGAATAGAGGCAATGCGCATGCATAGTTCACAATGCAAATGTTGGCCACATACGTATTTTTCAAGATATCGCAATTTGTGTGGCGTAACTCGCGTGACAGGCTACAAAAGCAAATTTTTGACCTCACTTGATTCACTCGCAATTTTAAAGAGTTCTACTCGTATAGGACAATAAATATTTTTTCTGCATAAGAAACCTAACATACTACCCTACTCTATGCAACAGTTAAACTGTCCTCAAGCTATCTGTGTAGTGTGCAGTGCCTTGTTGAAAATGTGACTCGTGTGACACAACTGTGTGACTCGCGTGACGTAGTAGCTTTGTGCAAGTTTTACTGCAGCGTATTTTCAAAAAGAAATGAAAAAACATAAAATCCATCATAGATTATCCAAATTTCAACCTTAATTGACCAATTTTAAACAAAAAAATTAAAATTTATTAGAAATGAAGTAATGTAAAGAAGATTCTAAATGTAGGTCTGTTTTTTGCTCTAAATTCATGTTTAACATACTCAATCTAATAGTGTGATGGCTCAAATTAAAGAGCACAATGATATCTTTCATCTGACACCAAATTTGTTACTATAGCACTTGTAATTTGAAAGTTTCAAGCATTTTTCATGTTTTGGAAAATGAGACAGTTACATGGAATGGCTGGTTACTATTGTCGTGGTCTGGAAAAATATAGTGACACGGATGTTACTATACATCATTATCATCTGCCGACTGCAGAGCAGGTGACTACACATGACAAGCTTCTCCAGACACAATGATCCTATGCTAATTCAGACGATTTGTTCGAGCAAATCGTGTTGTTTGTGTCTCTGAAGGTGTATCTAAGAAAGAAGGTTTGTTACCTTCTGGTTTGACTTTATATACTGGTATCTAAACAAATCTCCTTTTATTTTTAAATGACTCCATGAATTGATGGAAACCTGTGCAAATGAGTTACATGTTGGGTCCATCAAGTGACAGCTGTCACTTCAAAAGCCATTGCATAGTTAACCCTACATGTTTCTTCTTTCACAAGTCTCCATCAAGTCACATTTCATTATGAACATGAATAAAAATCAGTAACATGTACATTCCATCATGAGACTGTTATTTCCAGACTACTTATTATGAAAGAGCATTGATGGTAATGCATGACCAGTTATTTCGCCCATGACTAAGGTTTTTTCTTTAATGTCTGTGAAACCCATGATTTCCCAAAACACGCTGTGCGTTTTTGAACTGTGTAATACTTTTTTCCCTTTTTATATATTTATTCCATGTGCTTGGGTCTGGTGGCTGGAAAGAAATTACAGAGACTCTGCACCAGACCCCTTCTCTTCATATACTATATTACAGATGTAGATACATAAAAAATTATGTTCATGAAAAGATTGATAAGAAGAAAACAATCTGAAAAGAGTCTGGTGACATATATTAAAAAGCCACAGGGTTTTCATTTGTTTTAGGGTGAGGGTGACTGGTCCCATTTTTATGTTGTCTGTTTGTGTCCACTCTTGGGGTAACCATCCCGAGGGGAAAATGTCGGTTTTCCACCGCTGTTCGAAGTGTTTTGTTATCTGTTTTCTGTCTGCTTCTGTTTTCCTTTCTCCTCCTTCCATTATTGTTTTTCAGGACCCCAATGGAAATAAGCTTTTTTGGTAAAGGCTTTTTGGCCTATCCTTGGTACTTGTATAATTACTTGTTTTAATATGTGCAATATATGTCTTTATATGTTTTTACATCATTTTTTATAGTGTTGTAAAAAATAATGTATATTATGAGTACTTGAATAAATCAAATTTAAAAAAAATCAAAAATCACAAAAAAAAAGAATACAAAAACCCAACCCCTCCCACAGGCATAAAACCTGATGAGGCAGATCATGCACAGTATGCACTGCCTCTTTAAAAGTCTCACAAGATAAAGAATCAATTAGTACTCAACCCGCCCATCCCAACCCAACACCAAGTAATACTTACTTTGGTAAAATCTGGTACAGTAGTTCCTCAGCTTTCCTTTTCTCTTCATAAAATGCCTCTGTTCTTTCTTGTACTAAGGCTTCTAGATTAGTGGCGTACTGTTCCATTCTGGACAGAAGATTATCTACAAGACTTTTGCCTTCTTTGGTTCTGAATAGGGTAGATAAAATAGGTATGAATTACAGAAAATTCGCCACAGTGGCGGTGCCAGGATTGACAAAAATGGTGATTCGGGTAATAAGTATAGATTAGATAGATTGGTAAAAAATTACCTGACGTGAGAAATTGGAATAATGTGCCTTGTTTCAGAAGACGGTTTAAAAGTCTTGAAGATGCCTATACTGATATGTTGACCACGAAGTTGATAGATGTGATGGATGTTTCAACTTATCAATTTCAAAACTCCCTTACACTTAAGTGCAATTTTTACACTTAAATGTAAGTGTAGTACTTAACACTTAAAGTGTAACACTTACACTTAAGTCATTCCCTTAACTTTGAAGCTCAATTTCTGCTTATTGCAATGTGCCATTTTTGTTCTTTTTAAATGTAATTTTAAGTGCAAAAATGCTAACTATAATGTGTAAAAATCAGTTCCAAGTATTAAACTGACCCTCTTAAAGCAAATTTGAAGTGTTTTCTTCTATCAAAAAGCAAATTATGTAAAATATATATTCTAAAGAATACCCACGTGAATTAAGGGCAACTTTTAAGGGTACTCCAATGTCTCCTTAAAACTTGCCCTTAAAATTATTAGAGTTAAGGGATTTCCTTAAATATTTGTTCATTTCAGTGTAACTATAAGGGTTTGTCTTAAATTTCAGCAGATTTAAGGGAAACACTTTAAAGTTACACTTAAGTGTGCTTTATGAATACGGCCCCAGGTCATTAAGGAAAAATATGCAAAAATACATAATTTAAGACAAAGCTATTCGTTGTGATATAAATAAAATGAAATGGAATAATATTGGTGTCGCAATTGATAGGTAAACCCACTTACTTGTTTAACTTTCTCATGACGGTTCTTAGTGATGCAAAATCTGGTCTTTCCTCAATTTTTTCACTCCAACATTTTTCCATGAGTTGGCACACTTCGGCAGGACATAATCCCCTATCAACTGTCGGTCTAAAAGGAGGTTGGCTGCTTTGTTTGACTTTACAGATGATTTCTGAAATGAAGTAATTCAGCAATTTTGTAATTAATTCAATTCAATTCAATTAAGTTTAATAATGCCCATGTTTCTCAAGTCACAATCATTTATAATCATAACAAGTCTCAAATTGCATGTACATATGAAGAGCTTGTTTCCAAAACCTCTTACATCCATTTTTGTTAAACTGAGAAAACAAGGAAAGTTTATTATGACATTTGTACGTTGTTATTTTGAATCAAGTTTGCATGCAAATTAAGTATAATGATGTACTTGTTTACAATATT
>JXSR01S008520.1:26955-37465 GCA_000969725.1 Ophiothrix spiculata
TCGAAAGGTACCTTTAAGCAATACTATAAAGTGATAAATATGAAGCGCGCCCCTGTCACCCATGAGTTTTGATTTTTTTGGGCTTATTGGGTTTGTTTTTGGTAGATATGAATACCCTCTATACAATTTAGCTCAAAGATGCTTATTTTTTCTGTTATGGCCATTTGTTGAATTAAATTCAGGATCCCAAATTTAATTCCACTGAGCATAGTCAAAAATCACGTCCAAGATCGTATTTCTAATTTAATCAGATAATTGACCATTATTTCATTCAAGATTTTGAAAAAAAGTATTCTATTGTTTAAGAATTAGTTGCTCTAGGGTAATTAAAATAATTTTGCTTTGGTATCTTTTTACATTAATGAATAGAAATAAGCATTGGAAGCTAAAGATATTGAAGTTAATACATACTATTTTACTGTAAATTATCAAATTTGATAAAATGAACAAACATTATGCAAATAATGCTATACTTACCCCTCACTGCTAATAAACACGTTGATGCTATTGATTCCCGTCCATTGGAAGCTTTACACAAATACTCGCCCTCGTCCTGCCGTGTAACTTTACGTATCACAAGCGACCATCTATCTACCCCATCATATTTCATCTCACAGTGCTCATGCGTTAGCTCTGTCAATCCTTTATACCATGTGACTTCTGGGACAGGACTGCCACCAATACGGACTTCTAACCGTAATGCATCTCCATCAAGAACAAATGTGTCTTTTAACGACTGAGTGAATGTAAGAGGCTCAGTTAGTCTCGCCCAAGTTTTTGCTCTCACCCCATGCATAGTTGTTGAATTTGGATCTATAAGATTCACATTATCAGTATCTCCATTTTGAAGAGTTACAGTGCTACCATCAGTGTTGTCATTCTGTCCATTCTTGATGTCATCTGCAATCTTCTTGGTTTTCCTAACAGGTGAATCAGCAGATGAAGAGGACTGGCTGGGAGTATCTATGGCACTTTCAAACAAGGCATCCAAGTCGTCAACACTCAATTTTCTGCGCACAGGTGGTGTAGTCCGATTGGTAGGCACTGGTGATAAGGCTACTAAATGGTCATCCAGAGGCTTCTCTTGCACTGATATCAAATTGTCAGGGATATTGGAATAAGGCAATGGAGTAGATTGAGAAGGCACTGTTATATCAACACCTGAATTGTTTCCTTTTTGAATGGGCTCGTTATTTTCAATCAAGGTGCTTGACATAAAGGCACTCTGCAAAGGTATAGTAACAGAAGACCTCACAATCTGCGGTTCATGTACTTCTTTTTTGAGAGTCTCTTTATTTACATTTATCTGTTGAAAACGTGACTCATTGCTTTTATTTATATTTTCCAAAATATCTTCACTTCCTTCTGTCTCTTCAACGACTGTGTCCAATCGAGGTCTTAATTCCTCCAATTCTGATGCTAACCCGATATACTCAGGATCACCGTAGTGATAGGCTTCTATTTCAGCTGCATCATATAGCAAAATATCCATTTTATTCCGAAAATTGTGTTTTGAATCATCTGTACTGTTTCCAAAATCGGCTTCATCTTTCAGTGATATATTTGGGTCGAAGTTCTGTTCATGTGACTTGGAATTTGTAGTCAAAATCTCCAGATTGTTTCGTTTAGTTACAGCAGGTACTTTGTCGTCAATTCCGTCAGATGACGACACGGAATGCCTTGTTTTATTCACAGCATCTTGCTTATTATCACTCTCTCCACCACTCAATGTATTATCATCACTTGGTGCTGTATCAGAAAGACATAGAGAAAGCTCTTGCAATTTGGCTTTCAAGCTATCTTCATGCTCTTGATTATACACACTGCTGTTGAGCTCTAGAACAGAATCTACTAGGTCCAGACAACTGTTAACTCTTGAATTTAATCTGTTGATTTTGTCAAAACTGTTATCAAATTCACTGAGCTTTGAAGGTAGACTTCCATATCTACTTCTCCTGATAGTTTTAGGACTTTTGCTCATATTTGCATCATATGAAGGCCGATGAGTGGATTTTCTATCATGATCGGACGGCTGACTGCCTTTCCGTCTGTCTCTTCTCTTCTTAGATACGCCCTCTTTTTGGTCTGATGCTGATTTTAATTTACTTGTGTTTGGAGAAGAGTGTCTTCTCACCATTCTCTTTTCTTTACTTGAGTCTGGCCTTTTTGAATTTCCGTTTATCTGTTCACCACTTTGTAATTGTTGAAGCTTCAAATATTTTTCATCCTCTGAGGAATTTATTCCAGTCATACCGTTTTCTTGATGATTAGAATCTTGAGCAAACATGGTACTGGCTGCTGCTTTAGGTACAATGACCTCCTCTTCCATACCAAGTTCCATCTTTGAGCATGTAGTTTGTTCAGCATTGGTATTCAATGCTTCTGGGTATCCATCAGTTTGAGATATATTGGATGAGGGCGCTTGTGAATATCCCGAATCTTGCATATCATCCATGGCTTCATCCTCCTCTACGATATCAGAGAAGTTTGTTGATGTCAGTAATGGGGTGGTGTCAGGTAAACTGGTCCTGTAATTTTCACAATCTATGAAATGAAAGAAACAGAGATAAAAACATGATTAATCTAGAGTTAACACAATACAGTAATTCTTTGAAGTGCTGTAATTTAGACACTTACAATATATAAATGCAACTGCAATCTTTCTGTTAATACATGTATGATAAATACAAAACGTTACTTCCATATGGTATTGCGATTGATCATAAATATTTCTGTCTACAGTGACTATTTCTTGCCTTTGATTGATCACCTTCATTTTTGTTGTTCACACATAATGCACAAACTCTGCTTGACTCGACTCCTTTAAAATCATATTCCACTAAAAATTTATGTTTCAATTCAACAAATTTACCTGAATTTCAGTGACGATTTCAATCCAAATTGGTTCACCACCAAGTACCATCCAATATCAGGAATATAGCCTCAAATCATACAGACTACCATATTGAGCAATGTCAATATGGAACATTTAATTTAGGCCCACATAAAATAAATTTTGTATCTTGTAACCAAACTTTGTTACTTGTAGCCCTAAAAAATTACAACAAAAATGTAAAAAAAAACCCAAAAATGGTAAACAACAAATGTCAGTCTATTTTAATTGTATTGAATTACCACACTCTTATTGGAAGGCCGTTTTTTTTTTTTTTTTTAAACTTCCTCTCTAGATCTTACACCCACACAGAAATAATGTAACATGAAACAAATTATATTTAGTTTGGCCTTAAATTGTGAACTGACTAGGGTGAACATGAATTCAAATAAGACTTTGAATCCAGCATAAAAGTAAACAGAATAATCAGTATGTAATCGAATGATATTGAGATATAGGCCCTATTTATCATGAAACTGACTTATGATATCTATCTGTGATGATCTGGGTAACTTTTGTTTTTCTTTTTTGAAAGGGGCAAGCCTAGAGTGGGGAGTCAAATAATGTATCTAGTATCCACTGATGACCGTGCAGGGATATCACTACAAGGGGTCCAGGGGTCCAATGACCAAGTTTTGGGCAATCAGACCCCTTGAAAATTTGGATTTGTGTCTACCCATAGGGTCCAAAATTAGCCCCAAATTGACCATTTTGTTTGGAAATTCTATAATTTGGACTGGTTCTTGCATACAGCAACGATGTGATTGGACCTTAAGATTCCATATCTCAGCACTAAATCCAAACAATTCAATACCGATACTATTTGAACTTTTATAGAGTCACTTTGATAAATTTCTGAAAAATGTGCTCTGTGTGATGCATTTCTCCAATGAAATATGTTCTGGTTTTTTTTTCGAAACTTGCTGGTAATTAAATGCGAGCAATAATGATCTGTTTATTTTTGGCCCTGGTCTAAATTTAGAAATCAAACTTTTGAGATACCATAACATCCCAGGTCTAAAAGAACAGCTAATAGAGCTTTTTTGATATGAATTATTCTTACGTTTCCACAAAGCAAATTCTGTGGATTCATTTTGGCTGTTTTTATTTATGTGAAATTTTCTTTTATCTAAACTAATGCTAGCTACTATATTATCACTTTGTAAATATTTTGCTGTGAACTTTTTATCTCCTGTGTTTTCGAAAAGAAGTATGAGTTCCTGCACAGAAATTGGAAATGAAAAAATCAACAATTCTTACCAGCTGTGTTTTGCAAAAGTTTCCAAAATTAATTCAAATTATGACAATTTATGAAGACAGGTTGAAGGAACATAACTTGGATCACTTGAAATGAAAAGAGTGAAGGACATTGTTTCAGCCCAGGAGATGTCCGGGAAAGAGCCAAATACAAGAAGATATAATATGAAATTGTACAAGACGCAACTCTCAAAAGGCTTGGAACTGAGGAAATGCATCTTCTCACAAAGTTGTTGATAATTGGAACAGTCTCCCAGCTTTTATTGCAGATGAAAAAATAGTTAATTAGAACAGCTTTGACAACTATTTGTCTGAAATGGATATATGGGGTACGGTAATAAATGACATGTTAAAATTCCTAAATCTGAAGTTGGAAGTGGTAAATATATTAGCAGATCCAATGTAAATTTCAAATTTGTATTTGATTCATCTGGAATCAATACCATAATGTTTGGAAAAAAAGTAGCCTCTTATGTGACATACAGCATTAATTAAAAGAATCATTAAAGAATAGCCTCATCCCCAAGATGAACATCAAGTTCTTGACTTTTTTGATAGTGACTTTTATTATTAAATATATCATCTGCATGTAAAATTTTGAAATTTTGTCCAATGATGCATATTTAAGTGTCAATATAACCAAGTTTCTGGATCTCTACAGGAAACTAGCATTCAATAGGATGAGGCCCAGCTCAGATTCTCAAAACCTGTTTTCAAACACCTGCAATCTAGTCTCCTATTGATGTATGTACACTACCATAAAGGGACTGATTAATGGGCTCACATTCCATGTTTATGGAGCAGGTCTCCAATTGTGGTGACTCCGCGAAAAGGGGGACTTTGCGACAGAACACTTTTCGAGAAAATTGCAAAAATAGGCAGCAAAAAATAAATAAAATAATAAGAAATTATATATTTTGCAACCATATTGCCGTTCTACCGGTGGCCATACTTTTTGAGCTCTGCTCCTAATGGTCTCCCGCCATCTACACTATTTTTCCATTGTATCATTAATGTCTCTTTGTATTTTGTATATAGATGGTCTAATAAAATTTGAATTTGAATTATGTATATAGGAAATTATACAGGAAATGTTAATTCATAAATGCTCATGTCAGTGAACTTGCAATAAAAACAACCATGAGTACAGATGTAACAATAGTTACCACGGCAACCTGATATACTTGATATATGAGATAATTGCCTTTGTGCCCTCAACCAATGTAGAAACAATAATTCATACTGAATTCAGCAATTAAATAAGACATTAAATTAAAAAGAACTATATTAAAAAGAGAATTACACGGTTTTTTTCGTATATTTAAAGTAATAAGGCCTCTTAATGCATTATCATTGGTCCTTATATCAACCAAACCATGGTATTATCACAAATTTTTCAAAACATATATATAGGGAAACTTTGTGATTTTTTTGTATTCTAAATATATAAAAAAAGGAAAAAGGGGCAGCCTGAATTGCACAGGTTGTGCCCATTTCTCTTTTGAAGCGATTGGGCCAGACTCCACATAATCTGTTTTTTGTGGTGCAGGAATCGGCAGACCTCCTTCCCCGCAAGTCTGTTACCTTCCTATACTTCGATCAACACTAAATAGGCGGGAATTATGAGGCTTTTCTTCATCCACAAGTAAACATAATCCCAGTTACACGCACGCCGTAGATACTGATGCGAGAGTCACCCGTGCAATGCATGCTGCGTCTTCTGCAGGTTTGCTGTGTCCAACTACGCACGCACTTATCTGTATCAATTTTCGATGTGAAGAGGCCCGCCTATTTTGTGTCGATCAAAGTATATCATTGAAGAATACCAGTACGCATGTCACACTGAGATCAAGGAGCACATTAGGGCAAGTAACAAATCCACTCATCCCTTTCAATTACTGGTTTTCTGAATTTAAATCGCTTTCATCAATTTCTTATTTCATACAAATGTTCCAAAACTTGCTAATTTACTTTCTATTTGGTTATAAGTATGATGATTTTTCAAATTTATAAATTTAAAGGTTTTGTCTGATGTAAAAGTTGAATTGGATGAGTGAACACCTGGGTCAAGAAAAGCACATGAGGGCAAGTATCTTGCTCAAGGACACTACACACGCTGCTTAACGGATTTGAACCCATGACAGTCAATGCCTGAGGATTAATATAATGAAATATACCGGTCTATAAAATAACATTAGCACTAAGGCTTAATCAGCACTTACCTCAAATCAAATCAAATGCCTTCCTAACATAGCTGCATGACAAAAACTAATGCTCATTGCTGAATAATGCATTCAATTGGTATTCAAAAATTGCGCAACATGCCAGTTCCGAAAACAGTTGGAATGTAATAGGAAGTTGCAACAAAGGTTTTTGACCCTTTGTGGGGTGTAACTTGTTTTCAAATCAACATTATGCACATCTGTAATTATGGTGTTTGATATACCACATTTGACGTAAATTTTACCACCAGTCGTTAACAAGAATTTCAATGCTCTCTATGGCTCTGTACAGCTATTGAATTCCCGGGATTGAATTTTCTTTGTTTTAGTATCTTAGCTACTTTAGGCCTACTATATGTTTGACTTTGTTACAAGGTATCACAAGGTGATATGTTTGCCCCTCATTTTTGGAGGAAATTGAGTCATTCAGTGTGCCTGTTCCCCCCGCCCCCAGATCATATTGGTACTCACCTGATAGCTTGGGTCAGGAGGAAAATATGACAGTATGAGAGTTTCTGTCTTTTCTTAAAGCAATACTATGAAATTTTGATCAAAAACTGATTTCAGTAAAAGCAGCTTTAAATGAAAATATATGACTATCGGGATCCCGAATTATATACATTCAACATATGACCATAACTGGAAAAGTTAGAATCTTTAAGCCAAATCATTGGGAGGGGGTGTTAATATCTACTAAAAACAAACCAAATAAGCCAAAAAATCATTGGTAATAGGGCACTTAATTTTAACACTTTATAGCATTGCTTTAAGGATACTACTACATTTATAGCCACTAGTTCAGCTGATTTGACCTCTCTTGAACGCCCCATGATTACGGTATCTGTAATTTGCATTCTACATTCTGCCTACTGCCTACGTTTGTAGTGATTTATCAACTCATGGCCAAAAATAATAAAATGCAGGGTTATGTGTTCCACATACCAATATTCATGGCATAACCTATATGAGGTACCGAGTTTCATAACATTCGGTGATATTCACTGAAACAGTTTACTGAATGATAAATGAAGTTTATTTTTTTAAGAATTGAATTTTTTAACTGAAGATATTACCTTTGTTATCCAAAGTATCACACATTTGGCTTGTTTAGAAGTCTAAATATAAAGAGTTTAAAAACATAGCTCATATAGCAGCAGATATATGGTTAATAATCTAATATACATTCACCTTTCCAACCCTTCTTCCATATTAAGGGAATTTCTGTTTCACAAGCAGTAGTTCAAATGGGCATGAACAGACTTAAGGGGAACATATAATTGAGCAGTATTATTTACAATAAAGTTGAATACTAGCATTTCTGTAATATCAACTTCAGTATATCGCATATACGATTATCATATGAGATATATACATTAAAATACCATAATCTAAAAACAAAAAGCTAAAAAAAGCTAAGATTTTTAAGGCCATAACATAACATAACAAGAATTGGTAGAACTTAACAGTTACAATGATATTGGGCCTATTCCCCTTAATCATAGAGAATTTGGTACTGTTTGACTTATTGAATGAACTTTCTTTGATTTGATAATGATCTGTCATTTCTTGAAATAGGTCAGCAACATAAAATATCAGAGTGTCTCGGGGAGAATTCTAAGGCATATTCTATATTATACTGGAATAATTGAACAAACATGAATTTGGTATTTTGGGCCAAAAATGTGAAACTGTTGATGACTCACCACAAAAGTGTGCAGTATGCTAGAATGCAGTAGGCAAAATACAGATACCGCCCACGATTAAGAGCTCTTACAATTGCTTTGACCTGAATTTATACTTGTGGTGTGTTAGTTTTGAAACCTATGTACATTGAGTTGAAAAGCCAATATCCACATGATCAATATTTAACTCAATGTACCCCAAGTAAAATTCAGCTTTAAAATCAGAATTTTTAATAGAGGTTGCACCCTTTTTAACTGCACCTCAGCCCTAACTTGAACTCGGACACCACTCTGCCAGATTAGGGGTTTAGGGGACTATAGGGGGAATCCCCCTCTTGAGATTTTTACAATCACGTATGTCATTAATTTGCTACCGTTTCTGAACACAATATTAATTTTGTTAATAAGAGGCAGAGTTCACCAACTGCGCCTTCTTAAATCTGCCCCTAATGTGATGATCTGGTGAAGATATTTCATATCAGGAAAATATGTAAAGTTCTTCAAAGAATTTTTTTCACACAAACTCAAAATTGACAGATCTTTCTTAAGTTCATCTCTCTAAACTACCTAAAATGACAATTTCGAAGAAAAAGTAGGGTCTACTTTATCCTAAAAATGTCACATGACAAATTGAAATTTTCTTACCAAGCACAACAAGTTGGAAGCTACATATTTCCCTTTCGCTATCTTCTTCGACATCATAAGCCAAGCAAGTATACAATCCTGCATTACTAGGCTGTAGATTGGTTAGTTCCAACCCGAAACTTGTCTCTCCTTCATAATGTACCACATGGTCTGTTGATGCAATACATGCATTATCCTTCAGCCAGGTGAAGATAGGTCTAGTTTGACCTAGATAAAAAGACAAAATGATTACAAAATATACTAAATAAATTTGATGAACTTTACACTAGATAAGCTGCAGATCTAGAGTGACCTGCAATTTATGAATTATGGGGACATAATGGATGGAATATAAGTAAGTAGATGAACATTTAGGGTTATGATTATGAGCCTACACATTTTCCTCTTGTTGATTCTAGACAACCCACATTTTCTACTCATTGTATTTAACAAACACATGAATTATAAAATCAAAACTTCAAATATCAGTCAAACTGTTTTTGATATAAGGGATGAGATATGAGGGGATGTTGCATGATATCATTCCTGAATTGTTCAATTCCCTCCCCCCTTGTGGCAAAATTTGAATTTAAAGGAACTGGCCTAGATCCTAATTTTTACCAGACCTTTTTTGAATCGATAGAACATGTTTATAGTAATCGATAGAACATGTTTATAGTATTAAACCTACAAGTAGTTTTCCATGATTTTGAGGAATATTGGAGAAAATTGCGATTCTTTGCCTACTTTAATTTTTTACGCCAGCGCAAAGAAAGTGGTGTTTCTACACATGTGATGGCCAAACAGATTATTTTTGATGAAATTGTTTCTTTTTTAATATGTATTTTAAAATTATCTCCCGGAGCTTTGTTTGATCCTTTATCTGGTAAATTCATCTGAGGTACAAATTTAGGATTTAGGAAACACAGGATAATCACACCATCATCAAATAATGATATATTGCAAATTAATTCTCTCTCAATTTGAGCCATTTGTGTAAAAAGCTTTGCACTTTTTTGGGTTTTACTATACTTTTAAGCTTTATTTAGAGCATTTCCATATGTTTTTAATTCTAGGTGGAATCTTGGCTAGTCCCTTTAACCAGGCTTCAGCAACTCCTGCAACAACCAAATTTGACAGCCAAATCTATCCCACCTTAGGTGGTGCCCCCAATTATTCTTCAAAATATCAAAATGACAGCAAAGGATGCAAAAGAGATTTAAAAGTATTTTGGCCACTTTTGTTTTTTGCAATTTTGAGCAATAGGAACAGGGGTCGATTTCACTAACATTTTTGATGCATCGTAGCTACGAACGGTTTAGCTCGTTACTTCAAGTAGATATCACAAAGACATGAAAATCCTTTGTAAGTGTTCACCGCATCATACGGCCCATTATATGAATTATGTATTAGAAAAATCAAACCTTTTGTTAATGTTGCACGGGGTCAAAAGGTGGTCGTAGCTAATGATGGGTTTTGGTCTTACGATGGGTTAACAATGCATTTTAACGTTAGTGAAATCGACTCCTGGCCCAACCCCTATGATGAACGAGAGATAAAATCATAAATTTGTACTAAATACATGTATGTATCATTAACAGGGGAACTATTATGCACAAGGGACAAAATCACTGCCCGGGCAGCAACTCAGTGGGGCTTGCCAATGATATACATAGTTTGAAAAGTGAAGGGGTATCACCAAGAGAAGAGATCAACGTCGGCCCATGAACCTCTTGGCAAACCCATTTTGCTCTATTTTTTTCTTCAAACTCTTCCTAAATAGCCCATTTGTTTTGTAAAATAATATCATTTATCCAAATATAACAGTAATT
>JXSR01S008528.1:13652-28321 GCA_000969725.1 Ophiothrix spiculata
GCAACTAGACGAGCAGACTCGTTCATTGGTGTCATGGTGCACCTGGTGCTATCTACATACTTCTGCAAGCTTATAAGGTTAGTTTGATTCCTATCGTTAATACTAGGCAACCAGACAGGCGCTCAGTCATTGGTGTCATATCATGGTGCGGTGCACTTGGTGCTATCTAGATTGAGTACAATCATCATGGACAGGTATACAATTAATGTGTAATTACATTGTTTCAATGCTACTTCCACTCCTCATCAACAACTTTGCTTGAAACTACCTTTACTTCTGGGTGTAGGTGGTGTCCACTTAAGTGTTTTCAGAGAAAGAGAATCTAAAACTCCTGAAACTTGTTGGCTCCCAGTTTTATGTCATTAAGGAAAAATCCCCAGGAAGATATGAGAGGCCATCTACATTAACCCTCACCTCCTACGTACTACAAAGTACTACAGTAAGAAATCAAGAATTAGCCCAAGTCTGAATACGTCACAGACGGCAGATATAAATGATCAGGGAATGGCTGCCCGGGCAGGCCACGCTCGGTGGCTTGGCATTGGATCGGGATAGCGGGGGTCAGGGGTTCGAATCCCAGGGGAACCAGACATTTTTTCATGACGTATTCGGACTTGACTGTATTTAAGCGTGCGAGAGTAAGGATTATTTAGCACCATCAATGTGTAGTACATATGCATCACTTAACCCTTACCCTCATACATACTATAAAGTACTACAGTAAGAAATCAAGAATTAGCCCAAGTCCGAATACGTCACAGATGGCGGATATAAATGATCAGGGAATTGCTGCCCGGGCAGGCCACGCTCGGTTGCTTGGCATTGGATCGGGATAGCGGGGGTCAGGGGTTCGAATCCCAGGGGAACCAGACATTTTTTCATGACGTATTCATTCATTCATTCATATTTATTATTT
This sequence comes from Ophiothrix spiculata, assembly GCA_000969725.1. Classification (NCBI taxonomy): domain Eukaryota; kingdom Metazoa; phylum Echinodermata; class Ophiuroidea; order Amphilepidida; family Ophiotrichidae; genus Ophiothrix; species Ophiothrix spiculata. The sequence goes on from JXSR01S008528.1 coordinate 14,569, forward strand.
CCATATCAAAAAACAACAAAATATATAATTAAAAACACATGTAATTGAAACAAAATGATATGGGGGATGTGATCGAAATGCCAGAGGCCAGAGGTAATCACAACCCACAATGAAATACAAGACAAAAGTGTTTCAAGCAAATTACATAACATTTGTCAAAATAAATATAGCAACTTCAGTATTCGGACTTAAACTGTATTTAAGCGTGTGAGAGTAAGGGTTAATAGAGAATCCAGCCCTACTTTGAACAGAGACGGGACCATGTACTTTAATATATGGTTCTCTACTTCTAGAAACACTGGAAAGGATGCCATCTACGTCCAGTAGTAGAGAATCAACCAGTCATCATTCAACCAACACCTGCTGAAGATGGAGAAGGGTTTCTCCAAGAATTTTACAAAAATACACTAATCTACACTATAATATATTTTCACTTACAGGAATATTTCTGACAATGTTTTGCCACCTTTCTCACTATTCCATCCAGACATATGGAGATGAGAAGTACCTTGAAATAGCTACAAAGTGTGGTGATGTGGTGTGGGAAAGAGGCTTACTGCGGAAAGGATACAGCCTCTGCCACGGGACGGCTGGTAATGCCTATACATTCCTAGCCTTGTACCAAGCTACCGATGATCAGAAACATCTGTACAGAGCTTGTAGGGTGAGTATCTTGGTGGGTTTTTAGCTCTTTTTGTAACTGATTGTCACATAATTGCGCTAGTTTATTTTTCATTAGAGAGTTTTTTGTATCAATTTGACAGTAATGTATGTTTTTCATAATGGTCCTTGCTATTAGTGATATCAAAATGCCCTTGTCCAGTGGTGCTCTCCAACTGTGTACTTTGTTATTCTGTAATTTAAATTTGAAGAAGTATTGTTTGAAGGACAGTTATCAGTTCTAATATGTTAAGATGGAGATGTTTTAATTGTGACTATGCTGTGTGTGCTCAGTTTGCAGAATGGTGTTTGGATTATGGTAAACATGGATGCAGGACACCAGACAAACCATTCTCTTTGTTTGAAGGTAAGCGTTATCTGTTGACCCCTTAACAGGGGGGGAGGGGTACTGTAGCTATCAAAAACGTGAGTCCATTTGACTAGATTTAATATGATAATTTGCTATTTGCAGAGTATCTAACAATCATAGGTTTTACTTCACTCTATGCAATATGTCAATGCTTAAAGACCTGTGCTAGTTGACCAGGCCAACTTGCTGGCATTGCCTCAACATATGGAAACTAAATAAGTAAGTACTTGTAAACTTACAAAGCCCAAAGTGGCCATAAAGATTTGACCCTGTAACCTTTATTCTCTATTTCTGTTTGTCTGTAAAAGTGTCTGTGAGTTCATGGAAACCCCTGATCCTTGTAAAAATGTCAACAATAAATTCCTTCCAATTTGTATAATTGGTTACTGCCTCAACATATATCTCCCTGGTGTCTGTGGCCAACTCGGCCCTTTAAGGCTAATGAAATGATTAGATATGAGCTTATGATTTTGATTTTTCATTATTGTAAATGTCATTATTGTCAAAACTTTCATTATTTGTGATCATTTTTGATATTATCGCCTCCATGTAGGTAGAGCATGAATGCTTGACAAAAATAATTAAACCTAATAAAATAAACTCAAAAGTTTCTGAAAATCTTCATAAAAAATCTTAAATAATATGAAATTGTTTTACTAGCTGCTTAAATGGTCTATAAAATCTTTGACTCAGTCAAACTGGTCTCAAAATATCTTCAAGTATTCCTGCATTGACGCCATATGGGCTGTCTTTACTTTTCAGCCCATTCATTTTTCAGTAAATCAGAAATTGTTGACGTTTTAATGAAAAATGCAAATGAAATATTTGACTGGCAAAATGAGCGGAAAGTCACGAATTTCAAAATTGAGTTTATGTCATGTTTTGATTCTCTATGATCTCAGCTTTCAAATGATATATAATATGTCACACTTTCTTTCTCCATTCCTTATTTAGAGATCAAAATACAAGGCAGTCCACTAAAAATCTGGTAATAAAAATTAGCTGCAAATCGATTTTAAGATTACTGATTACTATAGTAAATGATAGTATAATGTGATCAATTGACCATGATTAATTGCACTTCCCGGAATAATTCACCTCCGAAACTCGAGGTAGAGTTAAACACTTATGCACGGATGCATTTTATGTCAAAAAATGAAATTCAGCCTTTTCACCATATTTTTACTTTAGAAACCATTTATTCAAAATCTTGATTCACAACTTTCTGCTCATTTTGCCAGAGCAACACACATTTGACAAATAATGAATTTTTAGCAGCACGCCGGCAAGGAAATTGATAGGAAAGCGGGTGACGGGAAACTAATCATTTCATTTCATTACCCTAAACTCTCTCCTATTTGTGTGGTTTGGTTTCAGGATTGGCAGGTACTGTTTACTTCCTAGCGGACATGTTGAATCCAGCTGAGGCCAGATTCCCTGCTATGGTCTACTAAACCACAAGATCACCGCATCCTTTAGCCAGTGCAATGTATCATAAATCCTTTAAGTATTATTGTGTTTATGTAACATGACATAATTGATGAATTACTGGGTTACATGTATACAATTGTGTACAGTTATTTGCTTTAGTAGAAAAATGTCCAGTAATTTCCGTCTTTAACGAGACATGGTGTATGTATTTACACTGTTATGTTTGTCACAACTCGTCATTTGAACAAGAAAAATGTATCTGCAATGGCTGCCATATGTTTTATTTATGGAATATTTTGTCACTAAAATGCAACAAAACCTTTCATCTCCCATATGTCAGTGGCTCTTGAAGTGACACCGTCACCCGCAGAACCATTTTAAGAGCCACTAAACCAAGACTGGACAGTCTTGCAATGCAGGATGCAAGTGTTACAGTGTGCAATGCAAATCTATGAAAAATGACAGCTGTTGCAGATATGACTTTCTTGCACTCAAGTTAGCTGTTATTGAAGTCATTAGATTCTTACAAAACAATATGCCAAAAACATATGAGACTACCATAGATTTAAAGTGGAGATACAAGGCTACCGCCATTTTTATCCCGGCATGGAGGCAAAATTGGGGGTATTCGGGTTTTCACCAAAGCTGCGTCGGGACTTGTCGCAACTTTTGCGCGTCCATGATCTTTTGCGTCTGTTTTGTTTAGGCGCACTCTCAGCGTAAATCTTACGCAAGATTTACGCGTGCTGGATAAGATGCACTTAAATAACGCAACTTTGCTGAGGTCTTGGAAGACGCACAATAACAAATATAAATACGAATACCCCCAATTTGAGCTCCATGGCTGACGACGCCATTACACGGACCGGTATACAAAGCCTGGTATCTCCCCTTTAAATCTATGGAGACTACGCAACAATATTAAAAATGCCCTACAAACGTGTTTGATAAGCTCATCTAAGCATTGATGTGAAAAGATAAGTCTTTGATACTTTGTGCAGTGATATGCCTGTTTTCTATAGGCATTCAGAAAAGCTATTTTTTTCGTGAGCAGAAAAATAAATTTATAGATACTGTATAATCTCCCCTCTTTTAGCTACAGAAATATGGTAGCTATTCTTGCAGCATTAACTTGGTGTATATGAAAAAAATAGTGCCAACCCGTTCATGACTGCTTTGGCTATGTCACAGTTATGTTTGTAATCAATGCTTCATACCATTTCTCCAGTGGATTGTTAAGCCACATTCTGTTTGAAGATGTATTTCATATGTGGTGTCTTTTGAGATCATATTTTCTCAAAATGGCCTCTTTGCTTGTTTATAATAACATTACGCAAACATACTGCCTCCCATAGGCCATGACGTGTATTTTCTACCACCACAATATGAAAATGTTATTCAAATATTGACTGCTCATAAGTCATGAGGACGGTTTTAAAATTATATACCAATTGGCATGATTTGATCCAGGCAATAGTATACAAATATTGACTGCTTTGAGGGGCATGGTTAAAATTATTTTACTGTGGTGATCTCAAAACCATGATTATGTCCTAAGTGAATGTTCATTGTTTTGAGATTACCCGGGGGAAATAATTTTAACCGTACTCCGAACAAAAAGCAGTCAATATTTGTGTTATATACCGAACATATAGATATTTGTCGTGTGGTTAAAAGAACCATTTTAGCACTTAAAATGCCCGATGATAATTTACAATATATGTTTTTCCTTTCAACTTTCAAGTATGAAATTATATGTTCAACAAACTTAATGAACTTGTGAGCTATTATTCAAATTAATCTTACACACACATTGCTTGTTAAAGCTGTGTAAAGTACCTTTTTAACTAAATTGATTAATAAATTAGGCTTTTGAGTATGTTTAAGTTACAGAAATCTGAAATTTATTAATGCAGTATATAAACCTGATATATACTGACTTTATCAGCCAGATTATGATTCCTTCAGTGACTAAAATTGTGCTATATTACTACAGGACTGCACGGCTCATTAAAACAGCAATTTTAGTCACTTCAGGTTCATTGCTTTAACCAGAGATCTTCAAATCAGTAGATATTTGTATACTATTGCCAGAATGAAGAACATACAATACTTATTTTGTATACCTAATTTTGTTTTGAACAGGCAGTAATAAAAACTATAATTGACCAGCTAAAATCAAGTATATCAGTATATAAATGTACAAGTATTAAGTAAAATGGTAGTTTAAAAGCAGTTTATTTGTTTGCATAAGCCTACAACAATGGTGTACTTGTTGGCTGTACACAAACTAACAAGGTTTACAAAATGGGCTGTATATATTGTAAAATGCCAAGATATAAGCTGGTCAAAACCGGCAATATAAAGGTTGTAGCAATCCAACAATTTTTTGGAATATTTTAAGCTTGTCATATGACTAGGCAAATTACTTTATCACACTCGCCTCGTCAACCCAAGTGCATTGGGAAGCTGTTTGGGGGAGTATCATAACCTAAGTGCTGATAGGTCTGCACCTTTGGTCATTGACTGCAAATGGCCTAGTTTAGGGCAAAATGGTTCTAGTGATTCCCTTGTTATGGTGTAATAACCTTTGTTACCTTTTGAAAAGGCTCAATATAAATGCCAGAATTATTTTTGGGGTGTTTGAGCTCAGGGTTTAAGCACCTAATTTTTATTTTAGATGGTAATAGAACATTTGATGCGCCACATTATTCACATTCATTATAAATGTTACATGACGATTAGAATTAATTATTCCTGATTTGTTCATGCGACACAAGAAAAATGGATGAGTTTGCATTGGCCACATGGGGCTCTACACACGGAAGCGTCAAATCTAGATGCATCTAGATGAATGTAGATTTCTGAAATGTAGATTGTGTTCACACAGTCGCGCATCAATCTGATTTTACTTCAGTTTCGTGTATTAACACGCTAGGGTGTGCGTGTGCATGGAAATAACGCAACTACGCGAATGAACACACGCAGTCACTTATATATGCTCGTGTGATCATTTGCTGAAGTTCAAATTTAATCTACTTACATCTAGATGTGTGAAGAACAGATTGATTTGTCCGTGTGGAGAGCCCTGTTGTTTATTCTTATGTGTAAAAAGTAGACTTGAATCAAGCTTGATTAATTGTCATTTCGTTTGATGTCTTCCTAATTGTTTTGGTTTATGTAAGGAGCATTGATTTGCATTTGATTTCTATATATCAAGCAATAGGAGTTCTATTGGGCTATAATTTGTACACTGCACAGATATTTGATCAGCCAATTAGAAAACAAGTATTTATTATTGAACCGATAAAAACAAGATCTCAAAGTACTTTACCTAGAGAGCAAAACATGCTTATGTGCAACAAGAAATTATTTTAATGTGAGTGCGTGGATTTTCTTCCACTTTACTTGCAAAAGTACAGTAGCAACTCGTTAACACGTAGTTGCAGGGAATAGTGACAAAACTACGTGTTATCAGAAGTACGTGTTAAACATTTCATTGGGAAATACCCCTTCTATTCGGGTCTATATATAGCAAAGGCATGTAGGTATTATCGCAACATTTCCTGTGGAAAATGGGGAATGTTTTTGTCTGCGAACAGGGAACAACAAACATTTTGTTGCTCAGTCCACTGAAACGTATGTCGTACTTAGGTACCACAAATTGCAATTCAATCGGCACAAACCTGGGACATCATGTGCCGCAACCTTATGCCCTTGAAGTTGAACACAAACTCCAACTGCACGAGTCTCAACTTACGCAATCAGGTTTATTTGACTTGTATAAAAACGTAAACGATGTATAGGCCAGGTGTTTGAACCCGAACAGTACCTTCAAGAGTCACAACTTCCGTAATCATGTTTATTTGATTTAAAATATATAATCTTTCAGATGCGACCAAAAATTTTGTTGTCTTGAGAAAATTGACTAGACACCTGCGTGACAAATTGTCACGTTAGCATTAGAGCCGACCACGGAACCACATAGAAGTCAATATGAAAAAAATAAATCGCGAATCTTCTTCCCGCCGCTCTACTGGTCGAGACCGGTTCAATTCGTTCATCACAGGATTTGCCGACGCAATGTTGAATCGCTGTCAAGAACATCTACATTTTTGTTCGTGTTAAATATCGTGGATTTTGCATAGGAGTAAACAGTTGGGAAATGGCAACTACTACGGGTTATCCGAAAGTACGGGTTATTTTGTAAAAGTATATGACGGCAAACGGGAATTCGCAAGTAGGTACGAGTTAAGCAATGTTACGGGTTAAGAGGTTCCGTATAACGAGTTGCTACTGTAAATACATATTTAATAAGATATAAATAACTGTAGCAACTTTTAAACAGTGGGGAAGCAGGTTTGCGCAGCAGTATTTCCCTCGCTTTGCACCGGTGAGTCCCGGATTCGTTTCCTGGTCTCAGCTCTGTATGGTTTTCATTCCATGCTCCCTTCCACAGGTTTTTCTCTGGGCACTCCGGTCTTCCTGCTGCATCAAAAAACTGTCACTTGATAATGAACATGTATACTCTCGATGAAACAACTAGCTACAAGGTCTTCAACATCATAACCTAGTCAAATGGTGATGGTATCACCGGCAACGTCGGTTGCTCGTGAGTATTATATTTCTGGTCGTTTAGATTTAATTCATAATATTAGTCACTTGATTAAAGTCACTCAATAATCCATTATTGTCTGCCTAAGCTACCCAGGTTATGGGAAGATGCAAAAGGGTAAATATAACAATCTCAGTATGGATATGATGTGCTCTGAAATCAGAAGCACTGACTAAGTAAAGTGAATTTGCTCTGACGATTTACCTGTAGCGAATCATAATGGTGCATTCTAGAGTCTGGCGATTCCATCACTGCAACATTGCTCAATTCACAGTCTTGAAATTTTCAAGCGTACTTCTAGTAGGGCATGTAATTTGTAAAGACTGCATATGGAGTAATGTTGCAGTGATGAAATCGCTGGACTCTGAAAGCACCATTAGTAATGGAAAATCGCTATAAAAATGACTATTATTAGGTGTAGGATTGGAAAAGGATTCCATAGTCAAATGCACGATATTTTATACAAATGTGTTTTTTGTTTGCTTGGTCACAATTCGCTTTTATTCATGTTTCATTTTGTATAAAAACAAAATTAAGACAGCTATTTTATTTGTGAAAATAACACAAGGATTTATTTTTTACTGTTGATACAATTTCTGCTGATGAACACAGAAGCCAATAGTAGTGATTCTCTAGGAGAGAATGCTTACTGTGTTTAACAGATTAGATCTGAAATAGTGTAGGTTTTGTTGTAGATTTTATATTTACAGACCTCTATATATATTCAGCAGTTGGTTTGAAGTTATTTCTTTATATACTCTCTGTGTATTATTTTACTGTATTTAAGATCAGTATTAATAATTTACTTTAAGATTTTTTATACATACAACACATTTTTATTGAGAAGCTGATTATTGCCATTCTAAAATTTCATGGCACATGTGCATGGATAATTCTGTGTTTATAGAAACAGCTTTTGAAATAAAACTACCTTATTTTTTTATTTGTAACAAGCATCATAATTATTTATGAATGAGATACTAGTAATACCAGCTCTTGTTTTTCACTTGAGAAATGTCAAAGGTTATGTACATTGTGCTGAAGGCGGCATTCAAGCTTTGACTTGTGTTTGGTGGATACGGGTATGGTGTGAAAACAATATTTAGGGGTCAAAACAGCCAAAAATCTTGAATATTTATTTATGTGTTTGGGGGTAAAGCATCCTGTATTTTCAGTTTTGCATTCATTTTGAGAAAAAACTAATTTTTGGTCCAATTTGGGCCAAAAATGGCTGTATTGGGGTGACCATAGAATGTTGACTCACTAATTTTTACCGAGTGTATAAACATATAAACCATCAAATATTGCCTGTTTTTTTATTACTCTTATTGCAAATATATACCAGGGTCAGATGAAAGACAAGGTCGCATTTACTACAATAAATTTTGCTGTTGTAATATGTCTGACCCTTATTTATTACAATTGAGTCATCGTCGCATTAAAAAAATGAACGACAACAATTTGCATCGTTGAGATGGATTTATTGTTATAAAGTTGAAAGTATTGCGGTGAAAACCTTGTGTGACCCCACCTCGTAATTACGACATTTCGTTACTATAGTCTGCATTCTGAAAATGATGTGCTAATCCCATCTCGTAGTTAATTACGACATTGTATTAATTGTAGTAAATGCAAGGTCGTAATATGTGTGACCGCATGTCGTAATTAATTATGACATTGAATTTTTTGTAATTAATAAATGTTGTGGTTCATCTGACTCTGGCCATAAACTTGCTCTAGCCAAGACCTTCCTCTAGACCAAGTTTATGTTTGTTAGCCCTTAGGGTTATTGTTTTGAAGGGCTATTTTTATGACAAATTTTCACCATCTTTGTGCCAAAATATGGCCGCTTTTATCAACAGCAAACTTACCAATGGGAGAAAATGTCAAGTTCATATTTTTGCATTTCTGACATCAGAAATGATGTCTAATGTCTATCCTGAACTTCAGATTTGAAAACATATTTGTTGTATATTTTAGCACACTTTCTATTTTCACATTTATGTCCACAAAATGTTAGTCAGATCTTGAACAGTGCCGCATTAGCTGTTAGAACTTCAGCATGCAACACACATGAAAGTAACATGCAGCTTTTAATCTTAAATGTTGTATACTCTTTGCAATGATTGAACAGTAAAAACACTGCCAACAGGGCCCATATTCATGAAACCCTACTAGTAAGCAATGGGTTAGTTGCCAACTAGAGTTAGCACCCTACTAGTAGGAAATGGGTTAGTTGCCAACTAGAGTTAGCACCCTACTAGTAGACAATGGGTTAGTTGCCAACTAGTGTTGCAGGGTTTCATGAATGTGGGCCCTGGTTTGTAGGTATTGATACAAAAGGTACGGGTTATGGTAGGGACATTTTCCACAGAATACGAAATATTGAACAATTTTGTACATTAAAGAAATGAAACGTAAATGACTGATTTTGTTGTACATTTGTGTAATATTCGTTTGATGTATCAGGTTGTTTATAGTTCTCAACATATTATCGATTGAACCTTCTAAATTCAGTATAACGATTTATTCTGCAAGGGTTGTCAGCAGTGTTCCCGCTTATGCCCTATGTCACGAAATTGGTGCAGAAGCTTAATAAATTGGCGCAAGAGGTTCCCAAAACAAAAAGTCAAAAATAGGGTTTTAGTTACAAACAACGTTCACTTATTTCAGTTTTATTCAGATTATATTCAAACTTACTTTCATTTTGATGTTATCTATCCAAAATTGGCAATCGTGAGATGTATTTTTCTGTTATGTTTGGCGTAAAGTCAAAATCCTTAGTGGGAACACTGGTTGTCAGATTCCAGAATGTTGGATTGAAAGCGGGTAACAGTCCCATGTATCTAGCCTTTGCAAGTTTTATTCATGATAAACAGGGTATATTTATGCTGCAATTTTCAGCATTTATGATATGCTCTTGGCTCTAGATGTACATGGTTCATGGTTGCAGGCCGGCAGTGCAGTAACGTTGCATAGAATTGCTATAAGGTCTGTGATCTAGAATTCTGTACAGTGTAGATAGGATGGTACACACTGGGCCAGTTCCAAATATGTGGTAAAGGCATAACAATGCATTTTGTAATCTGTTATAAAATATTTGGTTAACCCATTATTCTATTCACTGGAGTCAGTAAGTATTGATAATCCCAACTTGAGAAATTGCAATCTGTAACAATCCTTGTATGTTTACTCAAGGGAAAGCAAAAGCAAAATGGTCAGACTTGTTTGCTTTTGTTGAAGACAATTGCTTATCCCATACTTTGATTGACAGTCCTCTTTTGTTCAAGATTAATTCAATACTTCTTTTGTCATTTACAATTTATTAACTATTTGTAAACTAAAGCCTTTGTCTGTTAATGAGAACTTACAAAGCATTTGAACAGAGGTATTGTATAGCATTACACTGGGGCCGATTTCACTGATGTTAAAATGCAGGGTTCTTGTATCTTGGTATAATGCTATTCCTCCTCAACTACAATACATAGTTATGAAATGTCTACAATTGTATTTACATTTTTAGACAAATTGGCCCTGGGTATGTAGATAAAATGATACTGTGAAGAAGACTTCAGATTGTAATGATAAAAATAAATCAATACAAAACAAAATCCTTCTTCATTTCTTTATACAAGGGTGCTTCTGCAGCCTTTGCAAGTTTGGCCTCATATCCATAGGTTATTCCCTTGTGGAATGTGCCCTTCCATTTTTTTCCAATTGTAACGCACCACACAGACAATAAACTTTGTTTTGTTTGTGATTATATCAGTGGGGCAGATGTTTCATGTGACCTGCCAGCGCCAAGTATGAACATGTTCATAGTTTGTGCTGCAGGTCATAGGAAACATATCTGCTGTACACAAGACCTCTGATGTGATCACTAAGCATAACCAAGGTTCATTTTCTGTGTGGTATGTTACAACTGGAAACAATGGGAAGGCCCACTCCACAAGGGAATAAATAAACTAAGGGAATAGCCTGTAGATACGAGGCCTTAAACGCTAAGATACACTTTGTCATTTTCATTCAGAATTTTTCTCATGGTTTTACATTTTCACCACTATGTTAAATTTTCATTTGGAATGAACATTTTCATTTTTTCTCATCATGTAAATTTTTTGTCATTGTATAAAATGTCCTACCATTTACCAAAATGTTCATGATGGTGAAGCATCACTCCACATTTTGCAATGACTACTCATCTGTAGTATTTTGATAATTCATAGTTCAATACTTTCTTTGGTAATCCTTATTTACCATAATTACCTTGGTCTTTTCATTATAATCTGAAATCTGTCCTTAACAGGTACATACTGTGGATTTTATTCTAAAGAAAGGATTTCCTCACTGCTTCATATTTCTCCAACAAGAAACATTTTTCATTTGGAATGTTTGCCAGTTTTTGTCTGGAAACTCGAAGTCAATATGCATTCAGTTGTCTGGATTTTACAATTGGTAAAATGACGAAGTCTATCTAGCCCTTTACACCCATTATGTAGTCCATATCTAGTCATGGCACACCTTGTAAGAATGTCCAAGAATAAGCTAAGCTATATTTATTATGTTTGTAAACATATCCATATTTAAGGTATATGTATAACTTCCATAAGTAAAATCTAGAAAACATAGCATTGACAAATAAAGAAAGTCTGAAATATTCAGTTACAGTTGTGTTTATCTTTCAGAGCTTCACAATTCTTAATAAAGCAAAATATATGAAAGGACCGATATTTAACAAGAAATAAGTACCCGGTCTTTTATTTCATTAAAACCCGCTTTTGAGATACTTGTCAAAACAAGTTTTTTTGTCTATTTTTTACATCATAGATAACACATTTTTTGGCAAAATCTTCAAATATTTATGTACAAGTCATCTAAATCAATAGTTCTAGGGAATGTTTTCTCACTTTTTGATTGATTCCTTTTAGTTTTCACAAACTGCCAATAAATGCTCCTAAAGGGTGAAAAAAAACCTTATAAATGATTTGGACCAATATTTTAAATATTAGGAAATCAATTAAAAAGAAAACCAATAGAAAATCTCTAGAACTTTTTATTTTAATTACATTCATACATGTTTGCAGTCAAGCTGTAGCGGCCCTGTTAACGACCTCTAAAATCCAAGTCTCGCCGAACGAGAAAAAAAATGGTCGCGAGATTTTGTATTTTTAAACGTGACCTGCTGAAAAGGCTGACTTTGAACCCTTATTAAACGGTGAAAACAAATGCACATTGGGAACAGGGGTAAGAAAAATTTGGAGTTTTTCCAACATAATACAAGTGAATATTTTTGCTGTTAATAAAAAAAGAAGCATTATATGGCATTTTCTTTAAGCAAACAAATTTGAACCACATCAATTTTGTTTTAGAAGATAACACATCGTCAGTAGGATCGATTCTGCTAGTAAAATATGAAAACTCAGATTAATAAAATTTGAAAAAATGTATAAAGTTCATAACTACTAAAGAAAAGGCACCGTTGAAGAAACCAGTTGCTTTATTCTTGAGTTTTTGGGTGCAGGATGTCCATACCAAATTTCAGGTCAATCGGAGCATTTTGATAATTTGACCTTTTTAGGAAGCCATTTTGTACAGTAAGTCAACGGATAGTTAATTTGTGATGTGTCGCCTGCAATCTACTGAAGAAAGCACCTCTTCAAATTTTAATACTAACATTTTTTTAAACCAAGATTCTTTTCATTAACAAATTTGTTCCTCGTATAATGCTGAATCTGTCTTAGAAAATTGAAACGGTCGTGTAGGCCTACAATTATACACATTTGTACAAAACAAATCATTGATTATCATGCATAAATAGTGACTGGAAATTTAAGTTCATTGTCTAAAAACCTTGAATTTTTCTATCTACTAAAGAAAACACCTTTTCAAATTTTGATATTAACAGTCTTTATATCTACTGAAGAAAGCACCGCTTGTAATTTTAATATGAACAAATTCTTAAATTTATTTTCAAACATTCAAATAAGACAAAAAATTCAAATTTCAAAGCAGCTGTAGCTGGTATCAAAAGACAAAATATCGCCAAAATGTTGAAATCCAAATATAGAAGCATTTATTTAATTTCGAGTTTGGATGTCATTGTTACTGCAGATGGACATCTATTTTTAGTACAAGATTACGCTCTTGACTGCATTTATGCGCGATAACTTATTTTCTGAAGTGTGTATACGCTTTCTTAATTGATTAACTATATCTAGGCCTACTGAAGAAAGCACCTCTTCAGATCTTGAAACTAACAAATTGTTGTTTTTTTCTTCAAAATTTGAAATAAGTCTAAAATCTTCAAATTCAAAGCAGCTGTAGCTGGTATCAAAAGACAAAATATCGCCACAATGTTGAAATCCAAACATAGAAGCATTTATTTAATTTCGAGTTTGGATGTCATTGTTACTGCAGATGGACATCTATTTTTAGTACAAGATACGCTCTGGGCTGCGTTTATGCGCGATAACGCAAGGCCAAAACACGCGCGTCAAGCATTTTACAAAGTAAGCACGCGCTGTATTCGTCATTTTCTAAAGTGTGTATACGCTTTCCTAATTTATTAATTTTGAAGTTTGAACTTGATGCCAAAATAAAATATAAGATGAGTAAATAGGGTCATTTTGTAAAATGATCTGTATCATTTATATCCATTGTTTAGAAAAAGTTTTAAA
>JXSR01S008529.1:2476-15346 GCA_000969725.1 Ophiothrix spiculata
GAAAATGAAAAGTTGGTACTTTTAAATTGGTACCACTTTCGGGAATCGGGAACATTTTTTAGTTCCCGAGTCCCGACTCTCACGGGCGGGACTCGAATTCCCGGGTCCCGATCCCAAATTTACTATCAGCTGGGCCGCAAATGAATTAAGCGCTGGTATGCCTCGTGATTGTTACTGGTAGAGTAAATGGGTTCAGGTACGTTCGGACCATTACAATTTGATGGCAGCTGGCAGTCCCTAGGGTGTCTTAACACCTAGAGGCGGACCCCATTGAATTGATAGCCGAGTGTTTTGGGTTGTTGTGATTCAAACGCAAGGACGTGTCTGGTGTGAGGGAGGGAGTAATGTCACGAAAGTATAAACTTGGTCAGTGTACAGACCTGACAGGGTAGTTCTCTTTTGGTCAATGCACTGCGAACTTGCTATAGGCAGGAGCGGACATCCGGGCGTTTTGTTTACATCCGGGACGTTTGTCCAAATAGCGCGGTGAAAACATTTGCCGACTTCCCATTGAACTCAATGGAGAAAATGACGGCTCGCGGAAACTTCAATTGATTTTAGCAAATTGTCGAAATATTTCGATTCCAAAATCATATGAGATGTGTGGCATTCAATTCATAACAAAATGACAAACAGCTCATCATTTCACAGATTTTTGTCTGGCTAAAAAAGAAAGAAAATGAAGGGATGCCTGGCTGAAGTATTGATTGTTTTCACCGCGCATGAAGTCCAACGTGAGTTATTTTTAGATCATTGTGCTGCGTATACCCTGCGTATGACGTATGTGCAGAAGGTCCCAGGATCGAATCCCGACTTAAGCGCTGATATGCCTCATGATTATTACTGATAGAGTAAGTGGGTGGGTTTGTTACAATTTGGTGGCAGCTGGTGGTCCCTAGGGTTTCTTAACACCTAGAGGCAGACCAGGACTGGTGTGAGGGAGTTATGTCACAAGTTATGTCTGATCACATTAGTGACCTTTGTAGATCTCTGTTCTTTTCGTTGAGACATATCGGCACAATTCGCCCTTACTTGTCTGAAAGGGCAACATCTTGTATGGTCAACTCTCTCATCACCTCGCGTATTGATTTTTGTAATTCTGCCTTATCTGGTATCACCTCTGATCAAATCAACCGGCTTCAACGCATTCAAAATAGCGCCGCGCGTCTCATCGCTAAAAAGAGAAAATATGACCATGTTACTCCCATCCTCAAAGAACTTCATTGGCTGCCTATTGATTTTCGGATTAAGTTCAAATTATGTGTCCTTGCTTTCCATCACTTCGAAGGCACCCTTCCAACCTACCTTTCATCTGTTTTACACATCTATAATCCACCCCGCACTTTACGTTCCAGCTCTCAAAGGATTCTCAAGATACCAGACTCAGATCTCAAATCTGCCGGTGAGCGCTCATTTAGGTTTCAATGCCCCACTGTTTGGAATTCACTCCCAAACAACATCCGTAACATATCCTCTCTCAGTCAATTCAAATCTGTGTTAAAAACCCATCTCTTCCGTCAGGCATTCCCCGTTTCTTAATTTTTTGTCGTGTTTGTCTTTGTTCATTGTCCCTGTTTTCACGCGCTTCGAGATCCTCCAGGATGATTTTTGCGCGTTATAAAAACGCTTTATTATTATTATTATTATTATTAAACGTATAAGTTCATTCAGTGTACAAACCTGACAGGGAAGTTCTCTTTTGATCAATGCAATGCACCCGCTTTGGTTGCAGAAGGTCCTGGAATCGAATCCCGGCAAGTTAAAAGCGCTGGAATGCCTAGTGATAATTACAGTAAAGTAGTGTGGGATATGTTCAGTCTGTTAGAATATGTGAATATTCACAATAAACCTCTCTTGAAGTCAGTAGTTTTCATTTTGAGATACAGGGTAAAAACATAATAAAAGGAAAGTCATTCTGACACATTCGTTTTACAGATCTGAAATGTTCAAATCTTTCTGAAACTCCTTGCAAAGTATTTGCTCTCTATTCAATTCTTAAATATCTTGAGGGCACTCACATATGTGGGCAGGATATATATGTCCGGCGGTCAAGACCCCCTTTTTCAGGCCACTCACTAGATCCCCATTTTCAGCGTGATTCAGTTTGTTGACCCGCTTTTTGAGGAAAACTACAAAATTTTAGCTCCAACTGGTAAAATTGCTCCAGAAATGTGAAAATTTTCAGTTCTGGAGGCTATTTTTGGCCAAAATTTCAGTTCACTAGACCCCCAAAATCTGTTTCAACAGTCCAATTGTTTACAGAAAATCAGTTCACCTGATCCCCCTTTCGGCATACCTACCACTTTCAAAATTGTGTGCCCCCCCCCTTCCGGGATCTTTAAACTATACGTTTTCTGATGTGGTCACATTAGAAATATAGTGCAAGGAAGTTCGCCGGGCTGTATGCATCACTTCCGAATTCGGCAACCTTTACATTTAGGTAATTTTTCAGCCTGATTTTTTGTCACTTTTACTTACCCAAAAGAATTGATACTTTCTTTTGAGGAAAGGAAGGTTCTTTATTTTCTTTGGGACATATCAGGGATTTTCAAAGAGGCCCCATTCTGCCAAAATTAGCAATGTTTGTTGGACTGTTTCCGGCATTTTTTGGCAACAGTCATCGGCCATTTTAGGTCACGGTTATTGCAAAAGGGGAGATTCCCTGCAAGAATTTCATTGTGTTTTTCTATTTCATTCAAATAAAATGAGAAACAAAACCACAATTTATGGATTTATATATATCACAATTTAATTATTACTTTCGGGTTTTGAGTCTTACCTTTCTTTTCTTCACTCGAAATATCTCAGTATTTATTGTTTACTTTTGTGGAAATGAATATGCATGAAATTTGCCGGCATCATTGTTTATTTGTTGTCATCCAACTTTCATCCAATCAAAAGGGGTAATTCTGTTACACTTCCGGTGCCGGTCGATCAAAGCGTCAAGCCGACAGCCAATCATAAGGTCTAAATTTGTAACACATCCGGGGTCGGCTGATGATTGAGGGGGCGGAGATAGAACACTTTTGGAACACTTTTTAGAAGGATTGGGTGAAGGAAAGCCGGGTGGAGGAAGATTTTGCTAGGATTTGCTATTTTGTGAAGGATTCATTACAGAAGGAATGTGTTTCAGTACAGGTATAATGTAGTTTTTGTATTGAATGAGATTTATTCTTGGATGTCATCACTTGAGTGATTTTTGTCCTCAAGTGATGACATCCCAAATTGTAATAATTATTGTTGCCTTCACGAAGAAGATGCAACAATTTGTAATGTAAGTTTTACTTCGTCGGTAAAACAAACTGGTTCATATTTTTCTCGTCGGCAGAACAGACAGATTGTGTTGTTTTTCTTTGTGCTTTGTTATTCACGTTTCCTCCTTGTCCTTATGTCCTGGTCCGTACCCTTTTCGGACGTCGGTCCGAGCAAGTGGAAATGATGTCTGGTTCCTCCTTGTTCCTCCAAATTTCCCTTGCCCATCCCTGCATTTGAGCCTGTTCCCTGAACAGCCAAATGGTTCCTGTTGTCCCGTAATTGTCCTGCTGTCTGTTTTGTCAATGAGTTTTCACTTATTCCTTGAGTATAATTTCTGTTTAAATCCATCGTGATCGAATTTGAGACAATCATTGACGATGATTGTCATCACTTCTAGGGCCTAGCTAGGCTAGGCCATGGTTTGTGCATTGTTTTTAAGCTTCTATTTCCAGAACCAGTTTGTAACCGTCGAGGTACACACATTTTTATTAGTGTCTAAACGCGCACATTTAAGACACAAGGGTTCAGATTTGTCAGAGATTTGTCAGTAAATCATATAGGCTAAGAAGTGTTCTGGTTCCAAAACAACTATTTATTGATCCAAATTTATTTAGAGGTTTATTCGGACGTCAAGTTATGTCAATTATTATTTTGAATGTTGTGCTCTGGCTCTGTACTGCCAATGTGTCACGGCAGGAATCTTGGCCCGCTGTAATGATCGTTTCATAAGGTAATGGTCATTTTAAATTATTGCAATGTTAAATGTTATTAAGGGATTGGTCATTCAGCGTTATTCAAGCTTTCAAGGGTAAGGCTATTTGAGGTTATTTTGGAACTTAAGGACACGTTTTCACATTAAATTCATTTCTGTGATAAGAATAGAAATTTGAGGCTAATAATGATAATAATATCTGACAAGATAAGGAGAGACTAGATTATGGAAACATTTCTTTTTAGTTCACCCAAATTGATGCCTTTTGTTTTGGCATAATTACTTTTTAGCCGCTGGAGCCTGACATACTATGAGAAGTTTTGTATTTTATCCGTTTATATTTTCTTAGATGAGATTTCTGGTTAAAATGTTTATATCTAAAATTGCTCTGTGTAGCACAATTGATGGTTGGATGTAAATTAATTAATGTTCCGCTTGAAATGTTTCCCATTTAGGATCTAGACTCTCTGGCTTGTCAGAAGCAGAAATAAGAACGGAAACTACATGAGCATAAAAATAGCTGATATCTTATTATTTGATCTTTATATAAAGAAAGAAACTTATGATGTAAATGATTGTGAGAAGACAGAAAAGACTTGGACAATATAGAAGTTATAGACTCAGATCTTGCTTTCTCCATGAAGATTCATTTCTTAGGCCTTCAAGCGTCTCGTCTGAGTTACTTTTAGTGTTGGGCAATACGTGGGTTCTGGGGACAATTTCCATTGATTCGCTCTCTTAAATATTTTGCGGTTACTTCCTGACATGTATTTTGAAGGTTTTTGAGGCCCTGCTTTGTATAGACGAATTTCTCTGGATAATTGTCTTTGGGATGCCATGAATTGTCAAACATGGACCTTAATTAATATTTGGTGTAAGAGTCAATATTAGCATAGATTGTGTGGCCCCGTATTATTTACAGTTGCTCGGTCGTTCTTGCAATACATAGAATCGGCTACTTGCTACATACTTCAAGGTAAGAGTTCACATGTTAGTGAACTGAATCACACTAATTCTACTTCATATAAAATGCCCATTCCTCACTGTTTGTTTCTGCTAGTGATTAAAACTCACATGCCACACCTATTTATAAATAAATAACATTTTTTTTAATTGCTGAACTGTATGTACTTTTTTTCAATTTTTGCAGAATAAAAAGGCAGCGAAAGAAAAAGAACGAGAACAACAAATAGCAGAAGAAGAGAAGAACAATGTATATAGCGCAAGAAATGTAGAAGAAACCAAATTGAAAGCCATACTGTCACAACGAGAGTTATTCATTAAAGAGGTGAGAAGGGCTGACGAACAGGAATGGATATTCTATCCATCTTGGTTCTGATACTTGAAAATGAATTCCAAGTCTTCAAGATTTGAACTGAGGACCTTCTATTTATTCAGCAGATGCTCTGTATCTGATCTATCAAAGCTAGATATATTATATCTACAGAACTTCAGCTCCAAATTTTAAAAAGTAAAGCATTAAGTAAACAAGCAATAATTATTTTATAGAGAGAGGTCAGATATGATATGATTAAATTGTTTTTAGTTTTTAGATGCATTAACTCAAAGTTCCATCTTATGGAAACCTCTACCTTTTAGAAGTATGTTTGCTTTATTGTTAAAATCATGAAATTTCCTACCAATCATGGATATCATAACATAACCCATGAGAATTAGAAACAAGCAAGTGCCGCGCACAGTTTGGAAGCTTGATATTTTCACATGAAGGCGAAGTTGAACTGCCAGTGTCGCGTAGTCGTACCCGCTCTCGGCATACGCACCATACCAATTGGATTTGTAGTAAATCTAGTGTTGTCAATAATATAGTTAATTGTATGAATGCTGTTGATGATAATAGATACGCAAATGAAATGAAGGTCTTTTATTCGTATCATGGTCCAGGTTTTCATTTTTTTTTAAAGATGTAACTGACCCATGAAGGAAAGAATGCACATGTTATTACCTTATTACCTTGCAAACTAATGGATACATATTTATAAAATGTCCATAAATAATGTGTTTTTTAATTGGTCAACACCGAGAACCACCTGTTCTAGCCGGTCACACCGCCTGTTCTAGCCAGTCGCTATTGTTCTTAACAATGGCAACCGGGTGGTTCCGTGCGGTCAGTCACCAGATAAGTGTGATGTTAACACAGCAACAGAAGTTTGTTGCATATCCATGAAACAAAACCATGAATATGTGCTCTTCTTTATTCTGATAAAGTAAATGTTTTACATTTTTTTCAGATCCCATCAGATGGTCATTGTTTATATAATGCAGTATTACATCAATTACGTAGAAAAAATGTTCAAGTAAGTATATCGAAATCTGAAACTGAATTCACACTTGAAACAAGCACAAACGCACTGAGCATGTGTAGATTAAAGCACAAATGCACTAAGCATGTGTAGATTAGAGTTTTGAGTTCCAATAGATCAGAGGTAAAAACAAAGTAAGCCAACTTGATGTGTTGAAAATATAGAACAATACGCATATAGGCCTAAATCATAGTAAGTGTGTATATAGGCCTAAAGCAAATACAACATGTAAAAACAGATACAAAATGACTCGCCAAAAATTCAGATATACAAATTAAAACGGCACGACGTTTCAAGGGGATATACCCCTTTTCCTCAGGCAAACAAAAACAAGCAAAACAAGAAAACACAGCAAATAATCTACATGAAACTATATGCAAAACATACAAATAATCCTGGAGAGCAAAAATTAAAGTTACTTAACTTGATGAAATACAGTCCAGTAATGAATGCAACACCAGTTGCATCGATGCAAACAGAGATGAGAAGAGCTGACTTTGTCATTTGATTTTCATGTTGTTGACTACCCACGTTTTATTGCGTTTGAATGTGAATTCATATGCAGTGAAAATGCTTGGAAACGCAACACATTGCATTGTAAGTATGAATTCAGCTTTATCCACTTCTTTCTTTCAGAATTTGTCCTAAAATGAAGAGATTAGGAAATTAAAGTACAGTGTAACCATTTTAAAAAGAAATCAGTTATCCCAAAATTCTGATAAGACTAAATCGTTTTTCATGACCCTTGGACTGAATTTGTATGTTAAAAGTGATGGCTAATGGTTAATTCAGTCTGTCGATATGCATCATACGACGTTCATCGACGCACAGTCTTCAATAAGCACTATTCCTTGTGCATAGTGCGTCTAAAGACCCGAGTCGATGGGCATCAATGTGTGCATATCGACAAGACTGAATAAACCATACCACACAGTCCTTATAACACTAATTATTATGTTCATGTTAAAAAGGTTCCAATTAATATATGTGATCCCATAAAGTTCATATGTTAAAAAGGTTCCAGTGGATAAAGCTATGAGTTTTTGTTTTGTTCTGGGGAAGCAGGTAGCCAAGCGGTACTTCCCTTGCTTTGCACCAATGAGCCCAGGACTGTCGTGGGTTCGATTCCCGGGTCTCGGCGCTGTATGTGCAATTGGTTTCCAGTTCAACTTGCTTCCGCAGGTTTTCCTTCAGGAGCTCCGGTTTCCTCCTGCATCTAAAACTGGCAAACAAATCTGACCATCTGACAGAGGACCCTCATGGAAAGCAGTGCTAGACAGTGATGAGGCTATGCTCTATAAATATATCATATTTAGTTATTGATTTGGGATTATATTTCAATATAAATAGAATGAAAAAAAAATATTTCACAACCACAATTAGGCCCCAAAAGAATTTAATATCCTTTTTGAAAACCATCTGAAGTTATGATTTCAATTCAGGTTTGCCTTTTGTTCCTTCCAACAAATGAAGGAATACGACGTGTAAACGTATCGTCCAATTCAGCACCTTTCAATACAAGAACATTGAATCAACCTCACAGTATTGGTGATCTTGTCAAGTTTAGTGCCAACATATTCATGTTAAGTGTCCATTGTGTGATCTGCTGCAGACTCCTGTGAAAGGTCAAGTATAAAGCCTCCATTTTTCTGTGTTATAAACTCAAAATTAATTTTTTTCAAATAATATATATAGTTGCCATGATTTTTCCATATTTTACAAAATCATGCATATAAACACCTTATTCTATGCCTTACTTTGCTACCCGGTTTGCCTCAGCGAAATGTAATCATAAGGGTAGGGAAAAGACGAGGGGAAGGGGCTGACTAGGTAATAATGCATTGCATTCATGCTCGATATTGGTATTATTTACTTGAACATTAAGTTGCACAAAAGAGGTTTAAGAGTTAGACCTGGTCTAAGTCAAAATTACTAATACCGTAAAAGGGCCTTTTGCAGCATTTTTGAACAGCAACAGCTTTAAAATATTGGAGATTCGATCAAAAATCTCACAAACAACACAAAATATGACAATATTGGGTGAAGTAAATATATTTGGCTGTGAAACAAAATTTCACTTAGACCTGGTCTAACTATAAACCTGGTCTAACTCTTAAACCTCTTTTGTGTATACAGACATTAGTTTAGACATCTTGGTCCGTATGCACAAAAGAGGTTTAAGAGTTAGACCAGGGGCCAATTTCACTAACATTCAGCGATGGTCGCTAACCCCGTTTTGATCGCTAACTCCAAATATGATCGCTAAATAGCAGATATTTTTAACAATTTAGCGATCATTTTTGGAGTTTAGCGATCAAATCAGGGTTAGCGACCATCGCTAAATGTTAGTGAAATCGGCCCCAGGTTTTTAAAGTTAGACCTGGTTTAAGTCAAATTTTGTACCACAGCTAAATATATTTTCTTCAACCAATATTGTCATATTTTGTGTTGTCTGTAAAATTTTTGGTTGAATCTTTCATATTTTATATTTTAAAGCTTTTACATTTCAAAAATGCTTCAACAGGTTCTTTTGTGGCAGTAGTAATTTTGACTTAGACCCAATCTAACTTTAAACTCGGTCTAAGTCTTAAACCTCTTTTGTGCATATGGACCTTAGATATTTGCTTATTTTGTAAATTACCACTGATTTTAAGGTTCTTAATTTCCTCAGCATTACATGATTTTCTATTTTCTGAGTAACCTAGCTATATCCATGATTTTTGTCCGTTTTCCGTATTATGGCAAAATGGAGGTCTTAGTCAAATGCACTTACCCTAATCGCACTGGACACCGCAAAATAAATTAAAGAAAAGTAAGAGGTTATTGTTGCTTCAAACATTTCTTAGACTCAAAAAATTTGCAACCTAGCTTAACACAATTGTGTGTTCATTTTACACCAGTTTACAATACTTTTCAATCATGCATGATGTCACAGTATTGTTGATTGCTGATTGGAAACAGTGTTGCATACTTTTAACCCTGGTGGGCCACTGCGCTATATTGCTGTACCCCTGCGTGAACAGAAAAGACAGAAAAGGAGTCATTTTTTCCTGACAAACACAGAAAGCACTGCATGTGTTTATGGGTCCAAAAATGCTGATTTTCAATAAAAATGGGGTATTTTTTTTAAAACAAAAACACAAAATGTTCACAAAAAGGGGAGTTTTTTCAAAACCAGGGCCCATATTCATGAAACACCGCTAACTCTAGTTGGCTGCTAACTCTTTGTCTACCTGTCAGAATTTGACAGGAATACAAAGAGTTAGCAGCCAACTAGAGTTAGCGGTGTTTCATGAATATGGACCCTGAAGAATAATCCTTAAATAACTTTTAGGGGTAAAAAATTTAGAGTAAAATTTCACTCAAATGGCGTTTAGGAGTATTTCTTCAAGAAAAGCTAAAGCTTGTTCAGGGGGTATTTTGTAAACCTATGGTCACACATGTGTACATCAATATATCTGAGTGAATATTTGTTTGTTTTTTCAACAGACAAATGTTGAGAGGTTACGTGGTCAAGTTGCTGAATATATGAGGAGTCACGTAGATGATTTCTTGTGTTTTCTGTCCAAGCCAGATACAGGGGATCCATACTCATTAGGTGAGTTATTTCTTGTGTTTTCTGTCCAAGCCATATACAGGGGATCCATACTCATTAGGTGAGTTCACATGTTGTCTAGATCCACTGGTTAATGCATTTGTCAATTGTAATCCAACCGGGAAACGTGTTGGGAGCTTCGGTGGGGACTCGCATCACTTGTAAATAGCTGTGACTGTATGAGAGAAAGGCTATCAGGCGGGAACACATGCAGACCTGGGTGGGACGTTGGTCAAATTCCCTGTGGTTGGGAGGGAGCCGGGAACTCATTGTGGATTCGACATATAATGTTGTCCCGTGGTTTTTTTTTAGCGAATTCATGCCAACCTCCCTGCAAGCCCTGGGTACCCGGGGCCGGGGTATTACAATTGACAAATGCATAAATGGTAGTTCCATACAGTATGTTTTTTTTCTGTTTTTGTTACAACAATAGAAATAAAAAGATATTTGTGTCTCAATCTATCCATAGTGTTAAATCTGGTAGATTTCCTATTTTGCTTCAAGCAATTTTTAGTTTGGCTTTCCAACAAAATAATTAGGGCATTTTTTACATATTTTGGATAAAACTGACATAATTGCCATGATCAGCATGTTGTTCTGTATGTATACTGTGATATGGTTCAGAAATATAGTTTAAGAGGTAGATTAAAAAATGATAAACTGGGTTAACATCACCTTTACCAGCTTTGAGATACAGATTTTAGCAAATTACATATTCTTCACAAGAAATTCTACACCAAGCCAAGTACATGTTGTAGGACTATAATTTCATAAATCAAATTGCAAATCTTGTTCGATAGATCAAGTATAAATCTTCATAAATCTTCATTTGCCTAAGCTTATGCCTTGGAGTTCTTTATCACTTTCCCATTGTCACTCCTTTCAAATCCTATTAATTCAATCTATCTATAGTAAAGTTTTCCGTCAGTTATGAATATGATGGTTTGGTCCTCAAATACCATAAATCAACAATGACCCAAGTCTATGATGACCTACCCAGGCAAAAAGAAGAACTGGTCAATATTGGTTTGTATTAGAAATTATAATTCCTGCCCCTAGGCAGTTAACTTGCTTTGGCCTTAGTTAGGAAGCATAAACTTGGGTCAGTGTCATATTCTGTTATTCATTTTACACCCAATTCAATGAGTCCATCCAAAAGGAGACAAAAATTGTAAGTTGGCTATGTTACAGTATGTGTTTTATTATTTACAATTTGTTACCTTTTATTTGCCCATAACTAGGTATAATCTGTTGACTTTTCGTTTGATTTCAGTGGAATATGGTCAGTATTGTGATGAAATAGCTCACACAGCAGCATGGGGAGGACAACATGAAGTAAGCTACAATTCTTAGACTTGTGCAGTAAAATTTAGGAATAGAATACAAGTTTATTGTTTTATCACTCACTAGATACAAAAACAACAATTTCATTTGTTAATAACTGAAAAGGATATTTCCGTATCGTATCATAACTTCAGAGTTCTATATGATACGAAATCCTCTATGTGATACGAAAACTCGTATCATACAGGTCTTTCACCAATCCAACTCGTATCGCTTCAGGAACATAATAACTGTATTACAAAGCGCGCGCACTGTGCGTGCGAGACTAACAACCACGCGATTCCAATAGAATCGACGCGCATAGCTGTCAATCAAACCTGGAAAATTACAAATCTAAAATTGATTGCAACGTTATAGAAATATAAAAATAACAATTTTCCAAGCATTTTTCCTAGTATTTTCAAATTTTTGCTATCAACGTTTGTGTTTACTGAGTGATAAATTCTTTATCCTCTGTTTGTTCTCATTTTCAGCCTCGTGTGATACGAACCCAAACCATTAATATTTATCGTATTGCATGAACAAAAGGGGATAACTAATAGTGTCTGTCATATGCCGTATTGTTCCTTTTATTCACCCACTGGGTGGCAATATTTCATGAAGAGTAGGGGATTAGTAGAGATCAATTTTCAGCATCAAAATTTGCTCGAAATTGCAACGTAATGGGAGATGTAGCCAATGTAAAGGCGTCGTCAGCCATGGGGTTATCTGAATCCACTTGGATCCTGCTTGGGCTTTTAAAATAAGAGAGGTGATATATCAGTAATGCTTTTGGATGTCAGTCTACAACATTACCATGGCTCAAGAAGTGGATGTAAGAAATATATAAATTGCTTAAAAGGGTTGGGGTCTGGAATTTTCAGTATCAAGGGTGCCTTTACAAAAGGTGGGGGTGACTTAAAAATAGTGGGGTCTAACCCCACTGCCCACTTTGATACCATTTCTCAAGTTTAATTGTGTGACTGAACTTGAAGTGTCAACTTCAACAAGGTTTTGTATTTTTGGGATTACCATCATTCATCTAAAAAATATGTCTTTCCATGTTTGAGAATTATATTTTTCTATATTAGACAAATTATTTATATTCCAAATATTTTGTTCTTTATCCAGATCAGTGCAATGGTTCAAATCCTTAAAGTACCAATAGAAATCGTCCAAGCTGATGGACCCATCCTTACAATTGGAGAAGAATTTCAAACTGATCCACTTATACTTTCGTAAGTTGAATACATGTGACCTGCCCCCATGAAATCCAGACAAATTTGGGAAAATCATTTTTCTGATTTGTCCTTTATTAAAATGCTGACATTACAGGCTTTTGAAATGATATATCACTTGTTGACATTGCTCAATGTTTTGTCCATGAAAAGTCAATATTTACCAAAAAAATTCCTTTGTTTTTTATTGATTTTGGGCAAGTGTATTAAGCTGGAACTCCAGAAGTATACTGGCGACTTTGTCTGGGTTTTCTTATAGCAAGTCACATATAATTACCATTGTTTAGGAGGGGGAGGGAGGGTATGACAGCGCAAGCATAGAGTACTGAATATATCCAGATACCCTTAAAGGGCAAAGGAAATGATTTCTGAATTTTTTGTGAAATATTAGAAAAATTAAAATTACATGACCAGTGAGAAGTTTAA
>JXSR01S008530.1:38527-56921 GCA_000969725.1 Ophiothrix spiculata
ATCATGAATTATGTATTTCATTAATATTCATATCATAACATATTTTTAGAAACTGAAAGTTTACCTTCATTTTCTAACACAGTTTTAGTTTTCACTGGCAATGCTAGTTAACAAGTTTCATATTTTGGTATGTATGCCACAATCTTAGCCGTGTTTTCGTAAAAAGTGATGCGATCTGGGAAAACCCTTCACATGGTGCAAATTTTACATTTTGAGTTCTTTGTTCCATAAGAAAGCTATAATTATTCCTTTGATAACACTTTTTGTTTCAACCTTCTAGAGTGCCCAAGCCCAAAGTTACAGATGTTTGAAGTTGATAAAAAATCAAGAAAAAATAACAAAATTGGGGTTATTTTCTTCATTTCTGCAAAATTGTCCCCAGCGACATGTGATGAGAGTGTCAAGCAAACAGTATGTAGACCGACTTAGCATGTCAATTAACTGGTGATTTAATGCCCATGATATACTAGCAAGACGTTAAGGTTCGATTATTTTAACTTGCTAGCGCCTGGTTACTGTCTTAAAAGCGTCTAAATTCAAACCAGGCGTGCTGCGTTTTGAGGCTGTATATCATGGGATTAAAAGTACTCTTGATCAACTTGAAAACTTTGCAAGCGATTAGAGCACGGTGATCTCAAACCAAGTAGTTTTAAATGAATAAGAAATAGAGGTCAACTATAGCTAGTTATCAATTTAACGTCATTTTAATTGTTAAATAAAAAATGAAATAAATAAATCAATAAATAAAATGTAAATAAATCAATAAATAAAATAAACAATGTCAGTAAAGATAAAATAATAAATTCAGTAAAAATAGTAAATCTAACTAAACTTTATAGAAAAAAAGGTTCTCTTGCAGTAGAATTAGTGTTTTTCCCTAATTAAAACAATTAAAATAGCATCAGACCTTAGACAAGCATAAAGACCCATTTTTCCTTAAAAAATGTTGGTTTTAAGGATAATGGGTTAACGTTTATGGTTCTAAAAGACTAACGTTATTACACCTCTGTGGCTAGGTATTATGTTTAACTGATGCTATGTTAATGATTTGTAATTCAGAATTTATTTAAATTTTCATAATATAGCTTCATAAATTACCAAAATTTTATTTCTGAAATTGGTTTCGTTTAAGTACACAAAGTGAGTGTTACTATATAATCCCATGCTCTGGTAGTTCCAAACCGTATTAATTAAAATTATGTCGGTTAATTATTTTGTCCGTTTAGATCACTGGACAACGAACATCATAACACGTATTGTCATAACACAATTATTCACACGGGAAGCCAGCTGTCCCCAGTGGCGCAATCGGTTAGCGCGCTGTACTTATAAACAGTACCTGGGCTTCCGCCTGGCTGTTTGGTTATGCGGAGGTTGTGAGTTCGAGCCTCACCTGGGGAAAAGTGAGCATTTTTCTGTAAAAAGGTATTTTTTTAAAGATAAAATCAAATAAAATCAAACAAAGTGCAGGTACATTATTTAAGTTTTGATGATCATAATGATTGTATTTGCGACAGGGATGTGGAACGCCATTTGTAAACTTTTGTTTTTGTTTTTCATGGTGTGTTTGTGTTTAAAAAAACCCTAAACGATTCAAAATCAAAAACAAACACAAGCACAAAAAACCCTACATAAAAAGCAAAAACACACATAACGAAAAATAATGCAACCGATAAAAGTGCAAACACATATATTAAAAAAAAGAAACAAATCAAAAACAAAATAAAAACACAAAACAAAACAAAGAAAGAAACAAAAAAGAAACAAACAAATATATGCACACCCACATCAAAAAAAAAAAAAGCAATCGATCCAAATGCAAACACATATCTTAAAAAAATCAACAAAACAAAACGATACAAATAAAAAACAAACACAAAAAGCACAAACACAAATATAATCGTTGTATCTTTAATTTCGTAATATTTTTACTATAAGGTACATGGATTGTTTGTTATTGTTTTTTGCGTCTAATGAGTCTTAAGATAAAATAAATCTGTTAAGTTAAATATTAGTATCACAAAGCAAGAGTTTTACCCTTAAATTAGCTGAACCTTAACTTGACCTCTGTTTGTTTTCAAAGAAAATGAATATATGATTTCCATCTCATACTTACAGAAAATATTAACACCGAGGCTAGACTGAACAGTTTGCCAAACATCGCCGCGCCCCGAATCACACCCTCTATCGCCATCAAATGTTCCTTTTTGTCTTAACGCCTCCGTCTCGGGTGACTTTTGTAGTCCGCTAGCTTCACCAGGAAAGCGGCCAAATATGCCTTGCTTGGAAAGATGCGTAACTGGTCTCTTGCGAAAGTGACAAAGAATTAAGGCACCCACTGTTAGCACCGCGAGAAGAGCTAGAAGGATAAGAACAGCCACTGTAGCTTCGTCAGAAAAGATCTTTTTCTCAGTCACGCTTCGTTGTACTTCTGAAGTTCTGTTGACATCAAAAGTAGTTGGGTAACATCCATCAACTACGGGATAAGGAAAGTAGAATGTGAGGTCATGTGATATAAATAAGCATCCAGGGTTTTAAACATCAACTTGAGGATAGGAGTTTTACCGAGGAGGATGGATATTATGATTTTTTTTTTAATCCCAACACTTGCCAAAACTCGTTTGTCTGAAAAAAAATCTTGTCGCGTACACAAATTGGACTATGCAGCGATATCTAGACCATGTAGACTGTGTAAACAACTAGCACTCTGGCAACGGTTTTTTCATTTTTAACGATAACATGAGCAAGGTGAGGCATGAGGTTAAAAGTATGAAAAATTTACATTGGTTTCAAGGCGATCTTAAATTGACATTATCTCTTATCCACCCTCCTCTGGGAGTTTTAGTTTCAACATCTCAGATAGAAGTAATCAGTTAGCTCAGCAATTAGGAAATTCATTTCATTTGCGAAGTTGTACTTCGTTGAAAATATTCTACAAGCTTTTATCTTTCCGTCATTAAAACACACTAGACACCTTTTTTAACCGTTCTCGTAAACGTTCACGTAAGGGGTGACCTATCGTCAATGATAGACCACTTTCGTATGTCCCATAATGCATCCTGAAAGTACTACAAATACGGGACCTTGTGACGTATCTTGCGCAGTCGAGTTGTGCGCTATGCGCAGAACTTATATTTGGTAGACTGCGCAAGATACGTCACAAGGTCCCGTATTTGTGGTACTTTCAAGATGCATTATGGGACATACGAAAGTGGTCTATTGGACCAAAGCGGTTCATATGACGTCTGACAGTGACTATGTCGATTTTTTCGTTTCAAAACATGTGAGCTTAAAATAAAAACACGGCTTCAGAAATGTATATTTTAAATGCCATTTGTCTTTCAAAATGGTTACGCAAACCTTAAACTTCTCATTACTACGGTATTAAACATTTGGTTTTATTTGTAATATCAATGAATGATATAAATAAGAAGATTATAAGTCAAAACATTTTCCGACCAAAAACTTTGTTTACCTTACACGTGATAAGTGAAATTATGTAGGTTTTTTAATCGCACTCTATATATTAAACTTGCTTTAATTAATTGTTGTATCCACTTGCGCTTTATTTTTATGCAAGCGACTGTATGTTGTAAAATTAAAATGCACATTAGTTAACCAAAAATGTCTGTTGAAATGTTTAAAATAAATGATGGCAGATTAACCTACTTATTTTGGAAGCCAATTTCCATATTCAATATTCAAAACACAACAACATTAATTTCAAACCTAAATAACAACTTTTACTTTAACCAGAGGCGTAATTACTATTTTTAGCAATGCTTAACTTAAAATCTCAACATTTTAATCAATGCATTTCGTGAAATGACACATTCTAACTTGAAAAGTATTGCGTAAAATTATTTCTACGGTAATTACCCAATGTTCCATTCAAGATGAGTGGTACAGTCTCGTTTGTAAGATTATAGGTGTTGAAGTGATACACTACTTCTTCGCTGACGCCATTAGTGGTGCTGTCGTTTCCTATAAACATTCTAATCTACAGCAGAAATATTATATTACAAGACATGTAAAAACAGTCGAAGAGAATGGTAGTCGGGAAATATCTCGCTACATAAAATCTCCAGAAAATGATGATGATAAAAAATAAAAATACATTATATGTAGTACATAAAGAGGCATGATGTGCAAATGTCATGATTTATTTGCAAGAAAAAGCTTTAAAGTAAATTGACTCTTTTTTCAAGAAAAGGGGGCCATTTTTGACACAGTATCATGGACAAAAATGAGTCAAAAATCTGAGTATTTACGAACTGATTCGCTGGAATGTTCTAAGAAGAACATAAACAGAAAAGAAGCACATTGTAATGCCTAACAACGGAATTGGCAACTAACCTCAAGGAAACGGGTGCAAGAAAGTAATTCCAAAGGAAAGCAACTTTAAACAAAAGATTTGAACCCAAAGTTTGTCTGTTTAATGCAACTTCTGTAAAGTGACGGGGCGAAGGGGATGCTGGTAGCGAAACATCAACATAGTGTGATATTGCAATGTTTTTTCTCAGATCTTAGATGAATATGTTACTTACTTCTAAGGTATAATCCTGAAAATCCTTTAGGTCAGTCACTGCTGACACGTAGCGTGAATGTGGCCACCCTCTACGCTCATCCTATTCAAAAAACAAGTGTATAGGAAAAATTGTATTGTTATTCTGTGTCCCCGAAATAAAAAATCTCTTAGCATATTTTGTATGTTTCTTGCTTTATCAGATAGTTACAAAGCATAAAAACAGATGGAATTTCGTTGTCAGTGTAATGACCTTAAATATAATTTTGTTTGATTTCAATTCAGTATTTACGAAAAATAAACACTTCTTTATCAAATACGATATATTAGTATAATTTCACGATTTTTGAAGTTCTTTTTGAATAAAGTATTATGAGGAATTGACTTCATCCGACTGTATTATTTATTACACATTTATTATGTGCATACTTCATTTCTGCTACACTATGCACGAATTTCATTAGAAAGTAAAGCAAAAATTAATGATAAATTTCCCAAAGTGACTTGAAAAACGTTTTGAACCATTTGTGCTTTACAAATCGAAAAATCGTGAAATTGGACCAGAAAAAATTCCATCTTCCTTTTATACTGCCGATTAAAATAAAAAATAATGTACTTATTTACTTTTTAGACTTTTAGAAACAATCACTTTGAACTTTATCCGTTAAAGCAAAGACAATATTTGCAAATGTTGCATAAACGTTTTTTTTTTCTTCTTGAGGCGGCACACAGTGAAATGCACTTCTAAGAGGAACGCCAATATATGAAGATCTGAAGATGTCAGCAGTCAGTTGTGAGATCAAATTTACTCTTGTATACTATAATTACGTACTAGTATTTCCTTTGTCGGTTGTTAAGATTTTGGTTTTTCTGGATAGAAGAAACCCAAAACTATTTTATATGGTGCCAAACACCCCACTTTATTGGTGTAAAAACACAGCGGAGGTTGGTATCACCATTAGGCACTATGTTACAGAAAGAAGCTCAATGATTTCTTATCTATATATCTTGTATATATCTTGTATTAAAGTGAATATTTCAACGATTTGAGTTTTAATAGGTTTTCATAACATCACCATCTTTACGGTAGAGTAACAATGAACTAAGTAAGTATGCTTTGGTGTCTATCATTAAGACGTTTCAGAGAAAGAGATTCGATTAGATTTCTAGACATGATAAGGCAGATGTTTCTTTCTTCTTTCGTCAATAAATAAAGAAAGCCACTCTCCGAAAGCCATACAATGAGCCATCTTTTCCCCCCATTTTCACTCTTTGACATTTAGTAGAGATCAACACTACAGACAGATTTAAAAAAAAAAATAGTTTTTTACTTAAGTATTTATGAAAGATGTCGCCAAATTCAATATAACTTCTTGGAAAACTAATGGTATATCCCTCGGTTTAAGCTTACGTGTAATGAAAAAAAAAATGTCGCCAACTTCAATGACTTCATGTAAAACTAATGGTTTCCCCCTTGTCGATTGATACTTGCCTCAGTCACGTCGCGTTTATGTACTTCGTTTTTCAATGTGTCGTACTCAACATCATGTCTTGCTTCCCAATATTTGATGACAACTTCATTCAAGTTGCCATTCACCTGAAGAGGCGGTAACCAAGATATAAAAGCTGAAATTAAGGAAAAAATATATTCAAGCCCACAACATTTCACCCTACATTCGAGATACGTGACATGCTGTCAAATCTATCAGATAACAAAAGTTGTTTTTGCTTTATTTCTTATTCGCTCTATATATTTGATCTTCTAGTGTGTTTACAGGATGGATATTGGAAATTCGCAAATAAAACGTATACATGCTCATATTAGTCAAGTATGACATGTTTTGGAATAGGAAAAATGTCGTTCAAGTTTTTAAAGTTGTATTTGAAAATTGACACGATACATACAGGCCCATAAGTACGGCAATTAAGTTTCAGAATATGAAATGTGTCAATGTTTTGAGTTATTCTAGCGTATGAAATTATTAAAAGAATCTCTTGAATGATGTTACCGATTTAAGTTATAATTATACAAAAGCAAGAAAGTAAATAAATTGTCTTGATTTATCTATGTGTCAAAATGACACATAAGTCAAGTACACAATACATGTTTTTAGATAAGTCATTTGTGCCAAGGTACGAAGTCAAGGATCAAAATTTAATACGTTTGAAATCATTATAAGCCTAATTAATAGTATTATTTTGTATTTGTATATATTATCATACGGATTAATTAAATTCTATTATATAGACCATATCGATAATTGACATAATCCCGCCGTTGATGGGATAAATCCACAGAACCGGACGGGGAATCGGAACTCTGAACGAGGCCAAGTATGATAAACACACTACTTGCTCTCGTTCTGAGTTCCGTTCCCCGTCCGATTGTGTGGATTTACCCCATCAACGGCGGAAGTAGGTCAATTATCGATATGGTCTAAAGAAAGAAATAAATCAATAAGATATATTTACCTGTCATGGACGATGAATCCAAAGGATCTCGTACTAAACATTCTAATTCCACGTCACGGACCTTACTCAGTGTTGAGATGCCTAAAAATGGACGGGAAGTATATAATTATACAGTTCAAAATAAATAAGTCCCCCCTACAGAATATTGACTTATTTATTTTGAGCTGTATATTATTAAATACGAACTGAAAAAAGCAAATGACAGTACATATCCACTGAAATCTTCGTTTATTATTTAGTTTTGCAGGTTTATCAACGACCAGGGTCCCATATTCATGAAACCCTGCTATACTCTATTTTTTGCAACTAACCAAATTTGTTAAAGCAATACTATAAGATTTTGATCAAAAATTGTTTACTGTAAAAACAGCATAAAATTGAGGAATGTGACTATCTAAAAGCGTTTTCAAGTGTTTTTTGAGAGAAAATTGTTTTGCTACCAAAATTTGGATAAAAAGCACGTGCATACTTTCCTCCTATACTAATACAACAATAATTCAACAAATAGCAGTAACAGAAAAAGTAAGCATGTTTGAGCCAAATCGTTTGGAGGGTATTCATATCTACCAAAAACAAACCCAATAAGCCTAAAAAATCAAAAGTCATGGGTGACAGAGGGCGCTTCATTTTTAACTTTTTATAGTATAGGTTAGTTGGCAGCTATTAGAGGTAACAGAGATGGATTAATATTCAAGATTTTGTTATATTGATGACCATTCTTTCACATATGTGAGAATATTTACAAGGGACAAATCATTCAAACACATAGAATAGATTTGAAACTGGTAGTTTTACAATATTTTTCTTACATAAAGTTGGTATTGCTAGGAAACATTTGGGAAATGGTACATTAATCGGGTGGTTACGTCTTGTGCCACAGGTATAAAGATCGGGTATAATATTTTATGGGTAGAGTGAAAGTCAACTTTCAAAACAGGAACACCCCGGTACAAAATAAAAGCTATTAAGAGACCCCGGGTTATTTAGCGCATTATCAGCCAGAGTTCTTATGGCCTACCAAATATTGGTGCAGCAAGTCTTCGTTATATAATCTAACGTAGTCCTATCATTCCAAATTATTTTCTAATAATAACGGAGGCTTGGTATAGGAAATCAATGCTCCATATTTTGTTTTTGTATGCGATGCTTAACATTTGATGGTTTTCATAAACAAGTCTCGGTTATTCAGTGTTTAGAAAATGAATTGAAATTAATGTAACAACGAAGACCTGTGGCATCAATTAAATACGCCAGTGTAAGAAAACCCCAACTCCAATAGCTCCTTTCTGTTATTTATACTTATAAAATGTAAAGGCATACAAATCTCTGAAATACTTTCACATCACTAAAATAGCATTTCCATGTCAATATCCTAACCATAGTTTCACATTTGACCTTGTAGTTGACTTTTTTAGACATTGTAATAGTACATAGTTGCTATATTTAAACAGCCAGTACAAGAAAATCCAAACTCCATGAGCTCCCCTCTGCAACTATCTAGAAAAATTATCTAACAATGTATAAAAAGTCAACTACAAGGTTAAATGTGACACTATGATTGGGATAATGCATTTATATTTTACAGAACTTAACAGAAGGGAGCTATTGGAGTTTGGGTTTTCTTGTACTGGCGTATTCAATCATTTGGTCGCACGTAAAACTATAGATCGAGCTAAAATGATGTTAACATCATGTTGCATAATATGGTGATGATTTCATGAAAAACAAGCGATGTTATTCACTCTTGTTTGAATGAATTACGGTGATGGAATACTATTTTTGTTTAGGGTCAATCTAATCTGGACGTAAATACCTTCTAGCATTTGGCTTTTCATCAAAACATGTAATATCCGGTGAGCTATCAAGGGTTCCCAGTCTTGTTCAGATATAAAATAATTTCTGACACCATGGATATATACGCGCGCTTATCTGCATGCTCAGTGTTTTAATATTTTTGGTATATATCCATTTTTTTCAAATATTAGGTTTTATAGTCATATAAAAAGATTACCTATTATAGAAATCAGAAAAAATGGCCCAGCCATTTTGATTTTATGAACAATTTTAAACAGTTCAGTTGCCTACAGTATATATCCAGCTATCATGTGAACAAGACACATTCTCCTGAAAAGTTGAAAACTCTTATCTCGATATTTTTCCCATGTTAATGATAATGATAAAAAACACCGGTAATTACCTTTTCGTAAACAGTATTCTATATCTTTGGTCTCTTCATAGCAATCTGCAAAAGTTATTATGTAATACTATATATACAAATAGTGTTGACAACCTGGCATTGACGAATATATTAATACTAAATCACCTATTAACAAAATAAATATTTATAACTTTGTCAAAGCATCTCAGTAGTTTAGCAGTAAACCAATGGCTATATAAGTTACTTGAAAACAAAAACTCATAGTTAAAAATATCCACACACATTATTATTAATCTTTGTCACAAGTGCCTATACCGTATACATCTTTTACATGATCTATAATCTTGGCTTAATTTCTAGTTATCTGAAAGCTGTAATTGTCATGTTTGCCTGTAATCTGCAATTTAGAGCCTTGTACAAAAAAGAGTCTTTTATGAACATGGTTGGTTTTGATGGTATATGACTTAAGCAGTAGTTTCTTACCCGGAGTGTTGATTTCTATGTGCACTCGAAAACTGGATATTTGGTGTGTTGTTTCCTTCAAGTTTGCTGCCCGAATCTGAGTAGAAACAGTTCAGGAAAACAACATGGCGATTGAATTTATTTGGGTATATACACTACACAATGGGTATAAGGCAGGAGCGTCAATAAGGTAGTAGACTTGCTGCAAATCTTTAATCATAATGTTCCACTTCTCCTGGCCTTGCCTTTGTCATTGTCTTTGTCAAACACTGTTAAAGGATGTTGTCTTTTTTCATTTTTCATTCAAGTAGATTAGTATAAAACCGTACATTCCGGACTTGGGTTAGCGATGCTTTCTGGTATTCAATTGTTAAAAAGTGACCATTTTGTTGTTATTTTAAAATTGATATGCAATGTTGAAAGTTGAAACAGATAAAAAAAAATACAGGAGCAGTCATTTACTTATAGTGTTATAAAATCATTTTCATTTTTGGAAAAATTAAAAGATGATAGAATCGTGCCATATCAATAATCATAACTCATGCCGTCATAACTCTATAGTCACAAATCGTAAGTATGATATTTCTTGATACTCGACATGATTACAATGAGGATGCAATGAAAGAATCTGAATAATACAAATAATACATACTTTAACTATGCTTTATTACTATTATTTTTCATTGAATATCACCCGTTTTTGCCAATAATTTTATTTAATATTTTACAGAACCAAAATGTGTTAAAGATCCTCTTGCTATATGACGTTATGTAACTATCTAGATTATGAAAAACAACTGATACATCAACTGAAACAGACTAATGTGCAAGTTTTATATCACATATATATCTTTCTGAAAATTCATCTTAACACTAACACCTTCCGACAATCTCCTATCAAAAGAATTGGATACTATGAGACAAATGTCACGTTTTCGTAGTATGTTAATCTCATGGAGAGAAGCTTCCCCCTCTTTTTATTTCACGGAAATGTCGATATTACATTCATAGTGGTAAAATCTTCTCTCTTCATTTCCTTGGCATTTGACAAAATGTGTGCAATACGTGATATATTATGGATGTATCTTGTTACAGTAAATAACGCAATCTACCAATGCCATTAATCTGTTGCATGTCATTTGATGCTACCAGGGAATAACATTTAGTCTAATCGAGTACAATTATTTATTATTTATTGTTTTTAATGTACTTTTACATTGTATTATTTAAACTCTTTTCATCACAAGAAGCAAGTGTTTTTTGTGATATTTGCCAATTGAGACAATTCATCATAAGTCTAAAAGCCTGCTTAAATGTCAAACATTCCCCTGGGTAACAAAATAAGTATAGAGTCACATGTAATATGTACCTTACGGATAGGTGATAATGAACATTGTTTGAAATACTTAGATTTAAATCAAATTGGGTTTCGAGATCAGCGTTGATTCATCATTTTGCTAAATTAATAGGTCTACAAGATCTGCCACGGGCAAATCTACGTAAGTGCATTGAAAAGATGACATTTGATTACGTAAATGTGTAGTAATGTATATACAATATTCAAGTTAAACCATTAGTGATAAACACTGCTAATTGGAATTCGCAACAACCCTATTGTGTTTTAAGGCCAAAAGCTAAAGCTACGAATCCATGGATGAAATTCGATCGTTATAAAAAATTACAAACTTTAATTCACAGGTCTCTATAGTGAGGTAAGACCAATTTGATGCTTCTTTTTTGAATTACGATTTTGTAAAGCTTTTTATACTAAAACTTTTTAATGAGACAATTTAGTAGAGATTGGAACTAAGCCAGTGAGTGTTTACCTCTGTGTTCAATATATTGATTTCGACATTAGCATACTCAGTGGTTCTCACTCTCAGAGGATTTCTTCGATTCCTCGATCGTATCCTTATTAAGATAACAGATAAACCTAGGAAATGCTTTCCATTCTTTTCTCCCTCTCTGTGGTTAGAAGTAGGTTATTCGCGATTCGTGATGTGTGAGAGAGTCTTTAATCACAGATTTTCAATTTGGCTGTACAATACAGGGTCCAGGTGACCGAGTGTCCTAGCCACTACTCAATTGTGTAGAACGTACTTGTACAGGCGCTATTATTAATAATTGATTATTCCGTGTAGTTCAATTAGACCCGGACTCCTGGTTATGGGGGCCGGACACATTACACCTGCACACACGAGACATTTAAACGTGACGGATGTATCAGAGAAATTATGTATTGTTTTGTTTATATATTTGTTTGTTTTCCATGATTTCTGAATAGTTTCTGAGAAACAAAATAAGGGTAAATCCAGGATAGTAACAGAAATAAAGTAGTTTTACATGTAATAATTTAGTTTTAAGCTTGTGCATCCTACAGCAACGTTGAATTATCACAAGTTTAGCCCAAAGCAGGTTAATGTAACTAAATAGATTCATCAGGTTTGGTAGATACAAATGAGTCTTGAGTAGTGGATCATATAAGTGACTCAAGTTGTAGACCCCCTCGTCTCTGTTCATGATTGACTGCCCCTCCTCTGATCCACTACTCAAACTGGAAAATAGACTAACAACACTGGAAGTGACATCATTTCCCGCCAGTCGTCAAGTGGATCAATACCATCACATAAGCAACAACATCAGCTTTTAGAATGGTGTGGTTCAACACCGAAACCGCCAGCTAAAAGTAGTTTTAGTTGGTTTTGCAAAATTGAAAGAACATTTCATCAGGTTAATATAAGTAAATGATTGGATTTAAAATAAAGATTTCTTAATGTCACTACTCGTAATAATTAATGTCCGGATCCCGATACTAGATTAAACTATTTTGAAATAAATAGGACAAATTTTACACAGTTTTACACAATAGTGTGTATTCAAATTTGTATTTTTAAAAGTTTTTTTGGAGGCGGTGTTTTCGAAGAAGGACGGAGCGAACGGAGCACATATTACCATACATAATCTGAAGCTAGAGCAAAACTTAGGAAATCCGTTAAGAACCAGCTAGGGAAATCAACGTATTAATGAGGATAAACGGATAAATCGATGTTGATCACGAAACTCATCTGAATTTATATCGAAGTATTGCCAATAATATTTATTATCACCTTTCCGTTAGTTTTGCATTATTAAAAGGTGGCTCTATACGTATTCTATTACGAATGAGGAACGCTTGACATCCACCCGGCTCATCCCAATTGACAAAGTTAACAAACCGTAATTATGTTTCATGTGTTAAAGCTACTACATATATCAGCTCTTGTAAAATACTACAAAATAAATAATTGAATACGCCAGTACAAGAAAACCCCAACTCCAATAGTTCCCTTCTGTAAATTATAATTACAAAATATAAATGCATACAAATCTCTGAAAATGCCCTCACATCACTAACAGCGTTTCCATGTATATATCACAATATTATTGTAGTTGACTTTTTTAGACATTGTTAGATAATTGTTATAGTATATATTTGCTATACTCAACAACTAGTACAAGAAAAACCCAACTTTATGAGCTCTCCTCTGCATCTATATACTATAATAATTATCAAACAATGTCTAAAACGTCAACTACAAGGTAAAATGTGACACTATGATTGGGATATAGACATGGAAATGCTTTTTTAGTGATGTGAAAGCATTTTCAGAGATGATATTTAGTAAGTATAATTTATAGAAGGGAGCTATTGGAGTTGGTTTTTTTCTTGTACTGTCGTATTCATTTGCACCTGATTATGATTAATGTCCTTGCCTGATAGCACCAGACACAAAGGAAATACTGGCATTCGTGGATTGTATTATTCAAAGCAACAAGATACCGCTATAATATATCACGTAGTGCACCTATTTGTGTACTAATCGAATGAAGGAGAGAAGAAGGTTTTACCATTATGAATGTTGTATCGACTTTTCCATGAAATGTAAAGAGTGGAAAGCATTACTACATGAGATAGAGGTAATAATAATCTACAATAAACGTGACATTTATCTCATAGTATTCAATTCTGTTGATAGGAGATTGCCAGAAGGTGATGATGTTAAGATTCATTTTCAGTAAAATAAGTAATATTAAGTTTCTTTTGATTTAGAACTTATACATCATCCTATTTATGTCTATACTAGTTCATCGCAGTTTATAAAGTCAAAGATATGCCGTTATTAGCAACAACTGGCTCCAATATACTCAAATATCCAATTTAAGCATCATTTTTCAATATTATTTTAAAACTCTTGCTGTCGGTTGATCAAACCTGGATATAACACTGATTATGGGATTTGACGATTTGGCTATTTGGACTGTTTTCTCTTTGAACAGAGGCCTTGCACGATTTTATCGAATATACCAAACGAAGCATATAATATTTGGCATATTATACCTGGCCATAGCCTTGATTTTCCAAGATGGCAACCCTAGGTTTGATTTTTCACCTCAAGATTATTGTTAAATATTCTAAAGGTACATAATCAAGCCTACTGTTGCCATCTTGGAAAATCAAGGCTGTGGCCAGGTTGCCTAATTAATTGTGCTCCAACGCCTAAGGGCCTCTGAGGAGCAAATTCTAAAGTGAAAATAATGCAACACTTACACATTGGCCCGTTTGCTATTATGCAAGATCTTAGTCTTTTAGCTTTTAAGTTTTTGACGTTATATAGAAGAATGAAACAAAATGAAGCACAAAATCCCTCCAAAGTTATCTGAAAATTTCATAAGAACAAGATCGAAGAAATTCGGCTTAATTATTTTAATACACCCCACGAGAAGCATGTGAAGTGAAGAGAAACACTTCGATAACATCGGGTCTCGTTAGAGTGAACTTAAGCATAGCCATAAATTTAGCGAGATCATAAATAAACGTCGATCACAAACTTATCTTGATCAAAATCATAGAACTCAAAATAATGTTTATTATCACCTTTCTGATAGTTTAGCATTATACTCGTATGAAACTCTATGATTTCGGGAACGACGATTGACATAAAAAACACAATATTAGGCTCATAATGGTTGCAGATATACTTATCCCAATTTGCAACTGTCAAAGAAACATTTATTTCTTGCACTGAAAAGTCTTTGAATAATACTATATAATAGTTCCTGAAAAGTAATAATAATAATTATTATTGATTGTTCTAAACGCTCTTTCCTGACAGTAGCAGATGATACGCAACAGATATCAGCATTCGTGGATTGCATTATTCATAATAACAAGACACTCTCATAATACATCACGTAATCCACTCACTTTATCTAATGGCAGTCAAATGAAAGGAGACGATTTACCACTATGATAAGGCGAATTCATACTCGGCCTCCAAACAAAATTTTCGCTACCAAACATTTGGTCGTGACGTCAAAATGACGAGTGACTCCAAACAAGGTAACTTCAACACCGAGTTGAGACCAAATAAAATTTCGCGCTAGATTGCACATGCTATTGAATTGCCATATTGGACCAAATATTTGCTACCCGTTCATACTTTAAGTTCGATGGCAAATATTTGGTGACGTCACGACCAAATGTTTTGTAGGAAAAAATGTTGTTTGGAGGCCGAGTATGAATTCGCCTTTATGAATGCTATATCGACATTCCCATGAAATGTAACGAGTAGAAAACATTACGCCATGAGATTAAGCTTTCAATGATCTACGATAAACGTGACATTTGTCTCATAGTATCAAATCAACTGACAGGAGACTGCCAGAAGGTGGTGGTGTTAAGATTCATTTTTGAGTAATATAAGTATATAGTATTCAGTTATATGTGGTTTAAAACTTAGAGTATTTGAGTCATTTTTCTTAGTTTAAACATATTTTTTGCTTCTTGAAGTATCATTAGTTCCCATTGGTCCAATTTGTTGCGAAGTCAAATTTTAAACAGTGTTTTTAATTGTTATTTCAAAAATTGTTACTGTCATTTGATAAAATCTTATCTAATTATGATATAATGAAAATTCTGCTATTTGGACTGTTTTCTTTAGACGTAAATTTTATCAACAATAACAATGTAGTACATAGACATATAGGCACGTTTGGTTTTGCAGGAATTTCGCGTGAAGAAGTTCAGGTTTTTTGACGTGATGCTTTCAAAGAAGGAACTTCAAGACTAGGCAAATGTACATGTAATACGGTATACTTCCAAACTTAATTTGAATAATCATAAAAAAACAAGATCTATGGAATCCCATGAGAATCAGTGAAGGATATCAGAATATTAAATCAGAAAGAAATACTCTTATACACTGTCAGTTTCTATTCCTATTTTAATACATTTTAACTAGTGATGATTTGTTCGTGTTACGTTGGGCATGCATACCTATTAATCTTAAGTTATCTCGGAAATAATTTTGATTGTAAGCGAAGTATTTCAACGATGTTCGTCATCACCTTTCCATTTGTATTATATGTGAACATCCAGCCTAAGCCAGCCGTAAAGTCGGCTACTGGTTATTCTCATTTTTTTACATATTATTAAAGTCCGAGTTATAAGGTTTATAATACCTCGATTAACTTTTTCTGATATTCACAAGTCAAGTTATGGTCAATCAAATCAAAGATCGTCATCAAGTTAATGATGAAAGTGAGATAATCGCATTAAAACAGTAAGCTATACACTTGTCAGTTGATGGTCTTTCTAAGATGTGGATTTTTACAGATTGTTTGGAAACAAAACTTAATGTATTTGGAAGAATGCATGAATATTGTAAATCTTCAAAAAAACCCTCAATTTTGCCAAAATACGACCTTTACATGTATTTTCACCTCTAGCGTAAAAATGAAGTTGGCCGATTTTATGGCTTATACAGTATGTACGGTCACATATGTATAAGTGTACTTATTTTACCCAGGGGAACGTTTGACATAACATCAGGCTCTCAGACTCATGGTAATATATTAATTTTTATTATTTATAAATATCAAATAATCTTTTTCTTCTTTTGTTTGAATAATAATAAATATGCATAGACATTTATAAATAGATATGCACTTTTTAAGTTATAATAAATAGCTGCACAGCATTAATTAGGTTAAATTGTATGACAGCAGATACATGTATTAACATTCATGGATTACATTATTCAGTATTAAACCAGATAATCTCATAATACCGTATATCACGTAATGCATCGTCTAACACTTATCAAATACAAGGAGGGGATTTTGCCACCATGGATGTTATATCGACATTTTCATGAATATAAAAAGGGGGAAAACATTGCTCCTTGATAATAGATAATATATAACAGTGAGGAACACAAGTGTTATTTTATTCATTTTCAGTAAGATACAGGCTTGACATTAAATATGGAGTATATTTTTTCTGTTGTTTTCCATCTTTAATAATCCGCCATATCTCGGTATATGAAAACTCCAGGAATGTGTATTTCTTCATATTTGTAGATATACATGTAAACTTTGAACTAAGACCCTGTTTGTTTATACCTAGGTGACACAGATAAAATGGGGAACTTGGTAG
Organism: Ophiothrix spiculata; assembly: GCA_000969725.1. Classification (NCBI taxonomy): domain Eukaryota; kingdom Metazoa; phylum Echinodermata; class Ophiuroidea; order Amphilepidida; family Ophiotrichidae; genus Ophiothrix; species Ophiothrix spiculata. The sequence goes on from JXSR01S008530.1 coordinate 55,622, forward strand.
AACAAAAACCTCTAAAATTTGGGTCCAAACTCGTGCACCATAATACGGAATTACGGAAATAAAATTTGCCGTAGTTTCTTTAATACTTTTCCTTGACGCTTGAAATTTTACAAGCTTATTTTACATACTATTGGTTACAAAATATGAACAAACACTGTTTGCTATGTCATCCATAAGAAGTGTGGGCGCATAGACTCTCCATGCGGACATTCCAATAGTGATTGGAGAGTTCGGACAGGTGTATCAGCCCAAGTATCAAACACAGCCCAAAGTTACTCATGTACATGGTAGTTTGATGTAACTTCGTGTTCATCGATGTTTTATTTCAGCCGAGAAGTCCTCAAAAGAATTCATTTCTGAAGATCTTAACAAACAGGGCAAGTGTCCAACAATATGATCTTTCATAAAACAAACTCATATTAAGAACACAAGTAATCTCTCACTTTATTAAAAGTTGCGATCATGCTAGGAAACCCCTGGAGAAAATATCTTGACCAAACACCTTTCCAGGCGACGCTTTGACTGAGCTACAGATCAATTTCCATTTTAAGTCCCTTCAATAAGATTACGTTGTCTTCAGAGCTTAGACTAAATTTGAAATATACTGCCAATATGGACGTATCAGGGTCTCAAATGTACAGAGAAGGGTTATACTGAAGCGTGCATGCTATCAACAAATTATGTATCCAGAAGAAGGTAACATTTTCTTCTAGATGCTTAACATGCAGGTGGAAAATCGGTTCTGATCACCATTAAAGGCGGCTTCCATCAGCCACAGTAAAGATGCATTCTAGAAACATTGATAATGTCATTGGCTAGAGGCTTCTTCGGAAACAATTTTGTGCTCCACTATGACAACTTTCACCTCCGTCGTGCTCGTGCAATCCGGACTTTCCAGTGTGTTGAGTTCTTTCCTTGTCCAGCAAGATCTTCAGATATTATTCCTTATGAGAACATTTGGGTTAAGAAACACGTTGGATTAACAGCATGTTATATTGATCATCCGAGGTGAAGGAGTGCTGTGGGGCTGTGTTTGGTGCTTTGGCTGAGATACCCGAAAAAAGTCTCCAAAAACAAATGGAAAACATGCCATGGAGAGCCATGGCGTTGTACGCTACTCAGTGAGAACAGAGGAAATATCTATTGATCAGAAAGTATCACTTATATTGTGTTAATCAACTCTGTAGAGTTTCACATCTCTAGGTAACGTATGAAAGAAAATATTGCAAATTCATTTTCCTTTGTTTAATATTGCAGTGAACGGCTTTGGACCTAATTTTCCGAGATATTTGTACCTTCA
>JXSR01S008532.1:15959-28755 GCA_000969725.1 Ophiothrix spiculata
GAAAGACATCGGGTACCCGATGTCTTTCTGATAACAAGGGACAAAGCCATCAAGAAGACATCGGGTAGCCGATGGTTTCGGATGGCTACCAAAAAGCTATCCGATAACCATCGGATGGTTATCCGATGGCTATCCGATGGCATTTATTTTTGGTATGGGATGGCAGCTTGGTGTTCAAATTAATATGGTTTTGACATACTATGGTGGAATGGCTGGAATTGGCGACGTACTCTATTTATACAGCCCTGTAGTCAATTTTCCACCAGCTCCGTACATTCTCTCCAAGTAGGAGATTCGTGAATGTCTGTAACAGTTTTCTTATTGCTTTTTATCCCATGATGTGCCTGCGTTTGTTTAGCTAGTTCAGGTATCGCAAAAATCTGTCTCATATGGGGAATAATTGGAGTACAGCCTGGCAGGTGGTGATGTTCAAAGGGATATCCGTTCCAACTCGCCATACTTTCATCCTCTCATGTCTCATAATCTCCCTGGAACCATCAACACCTAGACTTGATTCACCAAATGGCGACAGGACACAATATTTGTCGCATGAAGTGTCCCAAATATGCTTGTACCTGTTAATTTCATTGGTAGTTTACGCTCATTAAATGACCATAAGCTTTCTAGTACCCATGTTAATTTGATTTCCAACCTTTCTTGGACCCGTTTTCCACTGATCATTTTCTTTACTGAAAATAATTCATTTTAATTCTTTCATCATCTTTTGAATAGAATAAAGAGACAGGTAGGAGGCATAGCTTTCAATGTTACAAAAGTTAGCAAATTCTTTGAGTTGGTCATTTGAGGTCAAAGCTACAGCTTGATATGCTTTATCTGGGATTAAATACAAATCTTTGATATAAGGCATTCTGTTTATATCAAGGGTTGGAGATGTACCTGGTTACTTTGATCCTTCACAGTAACCCCTGTGATCCTTCACAGTAACCCAGGTACTGGGGAAGTAATCCTTCAGATTATGGTGGTTATTCAGACAGTATACCACCTCTATATGCGATACATTAACTCCTTCCTCACCCAAAAACTATACAAACGAAATTCACCAAGTCATTGAGATCATTTTTTTACATTGTTTCCATTGTCTTTAATTATTTTGCTTACCGTATTGTTTCTATTAATCGCCCATTCCCTATTAAACGTCCACCCCAAAAAATGTATTTTCGTGTACCATTAAGCTTTAACCAATAATCGCTAGTAAAAGGAAACGGGACCAATGAAGTCGTGATCCCAGAAATGATGAAAAATTGTCAGTACTTCCAGGTTATCAGGGGCCATATAAAAAAAGCTTACTTTGCTATTTTGTGCAAATTTTGATGTTGAAAATTGGTCTCAAATAATCGCCCCTCATGAAATGTTGCCACCCAGTAGGGGATTATTAGGAACATTACGGTAGATCTTCTTTGTTTTGCAAACCATTCTACGCCACCTCATGATTCTCCCTAGTATTAAATTGATTTTGGTTTTTTTTGTTTACACAATCTTCTACAGCTAACTTCCTTCTTTTCCTCTCACCCTCCAAGTGGTGGTCAATTTTGTGTTTAACTGAACCAAGTTTTAAATTATAAAATGTCATTTTCAGTTTATCCATATGTGCGCTTCCTTGTAGTAATTCCTTCATCAATGTAATGTTCACCAATTCCTTCCTTTTTAAACAAATGTTTAATTACAGATTCTGCCTGTTTCCGTTGGGATTCCTGGTCATGTACCTGGAGTAACGTATAGACAGTTTATTTTGAGCACCCATTGATCCATGTCAGAATAAGGAGCAGCTTCTACCAAAAATTTCTCTCCAAATGCGAGGTACAAAGCCGCACATACAATAAAAAGCCTTGCAAAGCATTGTGCCATGATGACTAAAAACTAAGATGATGCAAATTTTAAAGAACAAATAAAAGATGGTTTTATCACAAATTAAATTTATTTATGAGTATATACTTTAAAATATAAAAAAGTATAAATTGCATGGAATGGTAAGTTCAATGTTTGGCAGCTCAAATCTGTTCCCATCTGTATTTAAATCTGAAAGATAATAAAGTGTTGATCACCATGTACAAACACTTCAAGACACCTTAAAGGCATTTTCAAAAAGGCCATATTAATATTAATAATGCTGACAAATCTTCATAGAACATTTATGAATGGATGGTCAACCAAATTGATAAACATCACAAGCTGCTACTCAAAGGTTATAATAACAGTACTTATTTGGTGCAGGTCGAGTCTGCTCCATCTTCCTGGTATGGTTGTAGTGCAATTGCACTTTGCACATGTCGAGCCTGCACTTTCCTCGTACGGCTATGAGTGCAATTACACTTAGCACATAGTGGTTGCCCATCTATTTTTACTGGTGTGTATTCCATACATGGTCCGCACCAAGTGCACACTGCTTGCTGTGTTAAGCAATAATAAGACATGGTACTAGTTTTTGCAATCTAATAATACACACGGAAAATTATATTTCTTATCAATAAATGATGAAGCCATTGGTGCACTTTACTGTGAAACGTGTCCTATGCAGGCAGTTTAGCTGAAGTCAAACTGTGACTTGACAGCAACAACAGCTTTAATGTCATCTTCCATCTCTGCCTGGCAAATGTAGTAACGGCTGATATGCAAAATACACCCGCATGTCTTGGTATTTGGCCGCATTTTCAATCTTTGCAAACTGTTGAATTCAACGTTCAACTGCAGGCCAGTCCACACATTTGTTGCCCAGAATGTCAATAGCTTAATAAGGTTGTCCATATCTAGCCTTCTAACTATGTTCTCAAGCCAACCAAAAACTCCATGGTCATCATTGTATTACCACTCTTGATGAGTTGTTGTGAGATTGTTTTGCCCATCATAATGTCCAACTTTTGTTTCCATGATTTTGATGAAGTTGCCCACTCCCAGGCATTGTCCTAATTAAGTTCTCTCACCAATTCTGAGTTCTGAAAAAGTTTAACATTGATTCGAAATCTCAGAAAAAAATAATGAAATATTTTGGGACCTTGCTAAATGCAGGTCCAAAATGTGTACCGCCGCGGCAAAAGGGTCCAGTTGTCGGCTCGTACATGTTGCTCCTTGTAGCATATCTAATGTATGGTAATTGTATACATCAGATATGCTACAATGAGCAACATGTAGGAGTCGAAAACTGGACCCTTTTGCCGCGGCGGTACACAAATTGTAACATAGGCAGTTGATGGGAAACTCATCATTGACTAATGGCCTAATACAAGACAAATAAGCACTAGAAGTCACTATATAGTCATTAATCACTATGTTTAAAAATGTATATTCTTGATGTTTTTGTTCTGCCGTATATAGACATCTAATAGACTTTATTTCCCCATCTCACCATGGATGGTGACCATATTAATGCAGACGGAAGTGAAGAACTTCATATGCATGTGGTTTTATTCTATATTATCAAAGTTAAATGGAATGAAAGTAAAAATAATTGCTAAAAGTTAATGTTAAAAGTCATTTTGACTTCAAAATACAAATTGTCATGAATGTCTTTGGATAAATAAATTTGTGTGGATCAACAAATACTTTCAATAAATGGTGTAAATACTAAATTGTAGATTCAGGATAAGTTTATAAAATGATTATGTTGAATATCTTTCTCAGTTAATCATAATCAATTAAAAACGCATTATAAATATTGCATTCTGTGTGAGTCTTTGCATCATAAATAGATTTGTGTGTGTAGTGTATCAAGAAATTTTGACTTGATATGATGCTTCAAATAGTCTATTGTCTAGCTCTTCCATCAATCTTATTACCTTGATTATTTATGCATGTACTGCTTTCTCCCACATACTGAAAATGGCACGTCTAACAATGTAACAATGCGGTTGCAATGAACAATATTGTGCTGTCCTAAATCTTGGAGAGACACGAGTAGACCTTGTAGATACACAATGTGTTTCAAATTTCCCAAAAAGAAGAAGTCAAGATGTGTAATGTCAGGTGACCTCGGGGGCCACTCCACTCCAGGTTCAAGAGATATAACTGTGTTGTGGGATATAGACAACTTCATAGATGAATCCATCACTGGGTTCTATAAACATTAGTTTATCTCTTAATAGCCATGCACGTTGACCGTTATCCTTCCTTCACACTCAAACAGGTGAGGAGCAATCTTGTTGACAAGTGTTACCAGAGTTGATGATTGGTCCAATACCATATCCTGTGCAAAGTAAATAACAAATTTACCAATGTCTGACAAAGCCAAAAAAAAAAAGAACTCGGCTTCCTTAGGCCCAAAACTCTAAGCGCTACGTTTTTTGTTTATTTTTAGTCAAGAAGGCTATGCGGATGCGTAATTTTTTTTATTACGTTTTCAACGATATCGCATCCCTTTTCTCTAGCTACTTGTTTAAGCTCTCTGTTAAACTTCTTCACACGTTCATTGTTCCCTTCATTGTCTGTGCAAGGGCAAACAGTGGATATAATGAGCCTTGTGTTTGGGCCTTATCTTTTTTGTTGTTTATAAGACCTTTGAAGCTTTGTATTCCTTCATCAACCTTTGCTTCAGCGACGCAATCATTCGTTCCCACATGAAATATTATTCTGATGGCGACTATGGTCTATATTACTGTTTTAATGATTGGATTACTCTAAACGTACAATTTGGAACAAAAATGACTTACTTTAGCGTTACCACTAAATGTTCCCTTGGCAAAAATGGGTCAATGTGATTTCTTTTGTGCAACAATTTTTCACCGATTTTCTTCAGTAAATTTTCCATTTGCTCTAGCAGCATTCAGAAGGTGTTAAGATGGGCCTGGAAATCATGCAAGCGCTGTTCTGGAATAAGAATATGGCACTACCCTAACTGCAGACGCTTTCTCAGTATAGGCCTTACGTATATTCGTCTATTAGCCCTCCTTGGTAACCGGCATCTTAACATTTGCAGGATTACCAAGAGGGTTAGCTTCACCAGCCAGCGCATATGTGTTCGGGTAGGAGCCATGATTGCCAGTGATGGCTATACCATGAAGAAGATGTCCTACACTAGTGAAGACAGATAAGTGACTGAAAATCACTCACAGTTAAGGGTTTTACTTACCATTTGGTTTTTTGCCTGGACTCGGCAGAATATGTTCAACAACATAAATGGAATGGTGCCTTGAAGTTTTTACTTGCCATTTTGGTTTTTTGCCTGGACCCGGCAGGATATTTATGTGGGATATGGGCAACAACATTAACAGCATCTTCATTCATCACAGGATTATCTGGGCTTTTTTTTCACTATGCAAGGCACTCTGCTCATCTTATAAAAGATGGTAGAATAGCCTGCAGTTTGATATTTGCAATGGTATCCAGTTCTGGTCCGGTGTTGGAACAGCCTGGTGGTAGGGGAATCCTTGATTTTGCCACATAGACATTAATCATATTAAGGTCGGTATTTGTGCACTGTGTGGAATGATGCCTTGAAGTTTTTACTCGCCATTTTGTGTTTTTATAGGACCTTCATCTTCTCCTGCAAGGCATTCTGCTCATCTGATGATGGTAGAATAGCCTAGGGCATCCAGTTCTGGTCTGGTGTAGGAACTATTATTTATAAGCCTTTTCCAATTAAGGGCACTCAGGGTTGTTAGCGAATGATATGCTGAATAGATGAAATCTGATCCACATTTATTCATGATCTTGCGGAGTAACTGCTGCTGCATTTCCTTCACACTCAAACAGGTGAGGAGCAATCTTGTTGACAAGTGTTACTAGAGTTGATGATTGGTCCAATACCATATCCTCTATTTCTTTAGAAAATTCTTCTCATTTTGATGTTCCACTTTACGTCATAAATGTAGCATGGATTGAATTTGCTTTATTTGAAATGAAATGAACAATTCCAAAATACTTTTAGGTGATAATTGAAGTTCCATCTTTACCAATAGACTACCCTAAAATGCAAACTGGAAAACGAAAAAGATTGACAATATTACTTGATTCATTCTGTACAGGTAATTTCACAAAGTAACTTTCAAAAGTAGTCTATGCAAATCCTTTTACATGTAAACTTATGGGAAAAATGAGTTTTGTTTTGAGAGAAAATATGACCAAGAACTGGTCTCAAAAACTAGGTTAATGAAAAGATGAACGCTTTTCAAATAACGATACATACAACATATGAGTGCTGACAGGTTTAAAGTGAAATCAACAGTAAAATCCATGACATGAAGGTCTTAACCAGTGGTCTTGTGGCTTTGTGTGGCATTTCGTCATTTATCAAAAATCATTGTTTTAAAAAGTTGTTTTCTATCCACTTTTTCCGATTTCGCTGTGCTAGTGGGTAATGTTATCCGTGTTGACAATCTACATCCAGGCAATTCATGCAGAGCAAACAACATTGAATTGCCAAAACTATGTAAATTTTAATCCAATTACTATGTCTGAGCAATTTAAATTGTTATGAACAGATAGTAGAGAAATTAATTAATTTTGCTAATTAGCTTTTGAATTTTTGGTGTAAAAATATGATGTACAGATTTGATATAACACGTCTGTGAAAAAATTGCATTGTAGCTCCCTTTAAAATAAAGTCCTTAACTAAGTCATGTTTGCAACTTACCCAACACTTACAAGCGCTTAGCATTTGTTACATGCGTATGCCACACCTCTGGTAAAGTTCTCTTAAAGTTAATGGAGATAAACCTGTCCAATGCTCTGGCAGATGTGTGTAGAGGGTATTTTTTCTTTGTCTCCTTCCAGTTTGTTTCTCCAACCTCTTTCATGAATGTATTTTGAGCATCACGTCTTTTGTTGACTCGTTTGCACTCTTGGGAGAATTCTTGCATAGTCTGGGTGCCATCAGATAGTTGATGGAGGAGTAGTACTGGTGGGCATGTCCTGATGGAACATGGCCTATCGTCACCAGCTGCCTATTGTTTTTGATAATCCTAATTCTCAGTTTATTTAAGACAATTTAAACTCTGCTGCCTCTCGCTTGAATTTCAATCTTTATATTGTGTCGCTCCCGCTTCATCTGTAGATTCTCCTTATACATGGCTATCAACGCCGACTCGTGTCTAAGCTGTCACTGAAGGTGCTGGTTTGGATGGTGATGAGCGCGGTGATGACGATGGTGATCTGGAAGGTCTGGATGGTGACGGTCCGGGCAATGGATGTTTTCGTTCCAAAAGTTCCAATAAAAAGCTCATTAGATTCAAATACTCAATGATCCCCTTCTCAATGGTCAAATACTCAATTACCTCTTTTTTTCTTTTTCATTTTTGCTAATTGTATTAGGCATAAAAAAAACAAGTTTGTTTCCTGTCGGTGGTCAAAAAACCTAAATGCGAAATGCGTTTTTTTATTTTATTTTGTTTTCTTTTTTTTCTATTGTTCAAGAGGTGGTAAGGCAAATTTTGATTGAAAATTCGCATGGTTGATAATTTTTTCAGTAAGAAACCTGTCCGGTTTCAAGTTTTTGTCGAAAAGAAAACACTTTTTTAGTAAAAATTTTGCAATTTTTCCCGTTCTTTTTATCAAATTGGCTTTTTTGATTTTCGTTTTCTAACATATCAAATAAAAAAGTGAATTGCGCAAATAATGACGCCAAAACGAAATGCGCGCGGCGCATGGGAAACAAACTTGTTTTTTGTTTTTGCCTTAAGGTGTGAATTTGATATTTTAAGGGGAATTGACAAAATGAATAAAACTTTAACAATGGATTAAAAACTTTATTATGTGATACAATTAAGTTATTTGTACTACTTTTTTCAACTTTCTGTGAAGTAAAATGTGAATTTTTTGGTAAAAATGAATAAATGTCCCCTTTTAAACAACAGTGATGTCCATATTTGATCCTGTGTTGAGAAATATTTAGATTAGTGACGTTTTTCTTATTTAGTGGTATGTTAAACTTTTTCTGACCACCAGTTTTCCTAACTCTATGATAACCTCTGCAGGGTCGTTTCCTGATTGAGGTAGATATTTATTGGGAGCTTCAAGAATCTTCACACATTCAGCAGGCTTAATCTCGTCATGGTTCAAAACACCTAACGGGACCTGAAGTGAACAATAACACAAATTGAAACAATTTTGTTATAATTCCATATTTTCATTTCATAGATTGAGTTTATTTTATAAACAGTAAAGTGTGCATAGAGGAAGGAAAGGAAGGAGAGACAGAAATAAATATCAACCGTTAAATGACACAACAACCTTCAAATTTCAAAGTAACCTATGAGTGACACGAAACAGAAAATTACAACTTACAATGCTGGAATTGTTCTACTTCTAATCCATGGTATATGTCCATCATCGTCACTGGAACTAGAACTACCAGAGTCACTAGACGAAACTTCTTTAGACTCTTTATCCTCTTCCACACCGTTTCTATTTTCTTCATTTATGTTTAGGGGCAGCTTCAAAACCCAACCGACGGTTGTCTGTAGGTTCTTACTGTCTCTCCCTTTTCTGTCGCAGTGGTACATGTAGTTGCTATGTTGGATTCTGGCAGCTCGGCAGCTTCTGTTTCCCATGTCTCCATATCCTCCGTGTCCGGTGTAGTTGCTACTCCTTTCATCTCTGCTACTTCAGCCCCCTGTATTTCCTCTTCTGCTTACTTTGGTTCCTTTGTGGCTTCTGTCTCCGGTAACCCAGGCCCATGTCCCTCTGTCTCCAGTACCTCCTTGTCTTCTGTCTCTGGTATTACTTTTTCCAGTACCCCCTTGGCTTCTGTCTCGATCTCCGGTATTACTTCTCCCTCTGTGTCTAGTATTTCCTTGGCTTCTGTCTCCAGTATTACTTCTCCCTGCTCCTTGCTACCAGTGTCCATCTCCTCCAACAGCTCTACGATCACAAGTCTTTGGTCTTTATCACTGTCTTTGTCACCTTCGATTGTGTCTCTGGCCTGCTTTTCTTTAGTTTCCTGCAGAGGCCTGGTAGGCAAGATAGGAGTTGAAGGCATTTCCCTGTCCGCCTGTAAAAGTACTGCAGGTGGACAGAGATGGTGATGGAGACTTATTATAACGGTCAAACTTTTATCTCTTGAAGTGCCCTTTGCTTGGTGATCTCTTCTTCTCCTTTCTCTCCTCATGGTGTCTCCTTCTCCCCTTAATACCTGCAATGTCAAATGTTAACACAAAAAATGATTGATTTTAGCACAGACATTGTTGTGGCTCAAGAGCTATTGGATTTGATTCCACAAATCCTCAACTTCCAGTGCTTTATGGTTGTCGCCATCTTGTATTGTAACATGACTACCGCCAGCTATTATAAACATAAATTGTGAAACCGGGCTATTCGGCAGATTAGCGACCGTATTCTGACCATTCTCGGAAGTAGCTAGATGCTGAACAAGATTCAATACGTCTCTCAACAGTACCGCCATGGTGCTTGGTGGCTTTCCTTATGTTGATATTGGATCAGGATGTGAGAGAAATGGGTAAATGCCATGGGTTAGTATCTGTTAATTAAAAAAAACAATGCTACAATGTTCAACAAAATCATGTCCGTTTTCAATAAAGAGTTTATCTTAGAGAGAGTCAAATTTATTTACAGTCTCCAAATTGCCACCAATGGCACTTACTTGGCCTCCACAGGAATAGCATTGGACAGGTCCAGAGTAGCGGCAATGGTTGCTGAAGTGGTTAGAGGCTCCACAGTTGTAACAAACTCGCGAAGGACGAGGGTTCTGCCTTCCATGTTCAACCATGTTCAAATTGGTGAGGATTCAAGTTCGACATTTGACCATAGCGCGGGCGGTGATTCCAGTTACTAGAGTTAACACGAGGCAGTGGTATGTACAGGGGAAGAGGCAGGGTTATGACGATGTCATTAATTACCGTGTCTACAGGGGTTGCCTTTACACTTTTAAATCCACAGTTCTGTTAAATGTTTTTAAACGATGGAGACTGCTACATGACCGCTCACAGCTGCAGCTGGTAACAGCGTATCATGTGGCGGCTATTTCAAGTATTGTTGTTATATTTGGGTTAGTGATAGCGTCTTTGTCTGCCAATGTCTCACTGACTATACCAGAAACGCTACCTTCCCTACTCTTAAGAGCATAGTACCTAAAAGAAAGAAACAAAACATGTAGCATGTGATCAGTTGAAATTTTGGCCCAAAATTTTAAGTCAGCCTTCCATGGACCATGACGGAATAAAGCATGAAACTAATGTTGCATGAGAGATGTTAGTCAATACTTAACTTTGCAGTAAGATCAGGGGACTGTAATAATCATTTATGGGCACTTTGTAAGGGAGACAGTCGGTGCCCACATTCATGAAACTGTTGTTGACCAATTTTGACTAGTAGACAAAAGAATCCCAACTAGAGTTGAGCGCTAGATATACTTCGTCATTTTTGTTTCAGAATTTTTCTTATGGTGATTGTATTTTAAGAATGGTGTAAACTTTAATAATTAAATAAATGAATAAATGAAGTAATAAATAAATAAAGTAATAAATTGATAAATAAATAAATAAATTGATAAATAAATAAAGTAATAGATAAATAAATGAAGTAATGAATAAATGAATAAAGTAATAAATATGATTCATCTTAAATGTAAAATTCATGGAGCCAAAACTACATTAGCATTACTGCATTGTTCAGGCTTGAAGCCTTGATTCTCACAAATTTCCTGGCTATAGTCTGTGCAATCTTTCTGTGAGTTTCGCGCTTCTCCATGGTGAAAATTTCTTCCACTTTATCCTGTGAAACCTTCATTGGCATTGGTCTGTGCAGTTGCTTTAGTTTACTCTCCAAAAAGGTGCCACCACTGTCATCAGATATGATATTGTTCTCGCCGTGCAAAGTATTGCTTACGATATGCAGAGGAGCAGGCACATTAGATCCAGCCTTGGCACAAATTGCTTGAATTGCTGCTGATTGAAGACATGTTTTCAGGAGGTATTTTACGTAGTGTTAATTTCCAAAACGAACCATGGAATGAACCAGTTTGTTGTGCTCTTTACATTATATATAAAAGAGCTGACCAAAAGTTGATTAAATGTAATATTCTTGTCACATGGACTAGATGTGTTTATGGAATTCCTTTTTTGTTATCAAATCACACAAGTCCTGCATGGACAGGCATGAAACTTGCCATATATCTGATGCTCAAATATAGACCTAAAGGCTAAATGGAAAAATTAATGAAAGAGAAAAGACTTGAACCAAATGAATATGCCAGAATAAGAACATCAACATTTCAATTAAAAGCCAATACCACAGGCTGTCATATTGTTATAAAGTTGATTGCATTTGATTACATCCTGTATGTATGTTCCAAGTCCTACATGAAGACCGTTTTGCTTTGTACAGTTGATTTTCAAAAAAGAACAAAATCTTGCCAATAATCTCCTCAACTAATACATTGTCAAGTGCCTGCACCTGACCATTGTATGATTTGAATGAGTTTTCACTATTTAAAAAAATATGACAATTCCCCTTTTATGTGCTTTTGGTTGTGTGTCTATGCACTATTTATACAATTTTGATCCCAGTCACAATTGATTTTTTGCCTCCAGCGTTTTATGGTGCTCTGCCATGTGCAATATTACGATCTCTATAAAAGTGGATTGAGTAAGTAAGCAGCATTGCATTAAGAGGGTTTTTTCCATAAATGTACAAGCACTATGTATAATTGTACATAATTATTATCCTTATTACTGTTGTTGTTTTTATCATTACAAAACTACTTTCAAAACAAGTTTTGTTTTTGAGTTAGGTACCCTTGGTCTACCAGAAGGCATAGGTTTTTATTCTACTGCATAAAAACACATTTGAATGTGTTAGGTGTTTAAAATTCAAATAAATATGACTTACCATTGTAGGTAACCTTATTTGTAGGTGCACTGCTAGGCATTTCCAGTTGCTGTGGAGCCGGTGCAGCTGGTTGCTGTACCCCCGTTTTATATAACCATAAAAGCTCTGCAATGCCGGAACCATTAGCCTCACCTTGCTTTTTCAGATCTGAAATGACAAGACATTTTTCTTGTGATAATGCTGATTAGGTTGATCCAGCAAACAGCTTAAAATGGGTGATAAATTAAAGTAGTGTTGAGATTTAATTTTATTTCTCATACACATATATGATATGCTGTGCACTATTTCTTTCAGATGAAACAGCACTCATTTCTGTAAATTTAAATCGCAAATTTATAACTTTTAGTGATGATGGGAACTTCTCATCTCAATCAATCCTGTTTTCATCATCATGCTGACAGTCATCATCTAAAGACATTTGTCTTGAGATATTTTCCAAATCTGCACTTCTTTTACACTGGCTTATAGAGACACTTATCTTCTACATATTCAGGTAGGTATCCCTGCTGGGAATTAGTATCACAATTGTTAGGTGCCATACCCAGCTCGGCTGCTTTTATTTGTGCGTTCTTAATCCCTGGTCTCCATGCAACAAGCTCTTCTAGGGGGCTCTATACAGGCAAAGCTTGAAACTGCTTGTCCCAGACGTTTTCCTGCTTGATGTGGGCTTTTGACCAGTTTGGGGTATCAGGCTCTACTTTGATGGTTTGAAGGCGAACCATGCAACTGATATTGTGCATCATGTTACCAATGCTGTAGACATGTTTGTTACCATTCCACTATTCCACTGCACAAATGGCCCGAACAACAGGAAGTGAGGGAGCCCTCATTTGGCGACTGGTGGATCCAGTCTACTTAACTGGCAACTGATAATTATGATAATTAAGGGATACTCCCAAATTTTCGCCCAAAAAGTTCTGCTAAATCCAAATTGGTCAGTGCAGGTTTAGATGAAAACGAAACACCTGTTCCAACTGACGGCGATGTCTGGCGCGATTGAGTG